>PITA01026644.1:0-22286 GCA_004023965.1 Spilogale gracilis
AGAACATAGGCAGTAACCTCTTTGACATCGGCCACAGCAACTTCTTTCAAGACACGTCTCCAAAGGCAAAGGAGACAAAAGCAAAAATGAACTTCTGGGACTTCATCAAAATAAAAAGCTTCTGTACAGCAAAGGAAACAATCAACAAAACAAAGAGGCAACCCACAGAATGGGAGAAGATATTTGCAAATGACACTACCGACAAAGGGCTGGTATCCAAGATCTATAAAGAACTACTCCAACTCAACACCCAAAAAGAAGATGAACACATCAAAAAATGGGCAAGAGACATGAAGAGGCACTTCTCCGTAGAAGATATACAAACAGCTAACAGACACATGAAAAAATGTTCAGCGTCACTAGCTATCAGGGAAATTCAAATCAAAACCACACTGCGATACCACCTTACACCAGTCAGAATGGCCAAAATTAACAAGACAGGAAACAACAAGTGTTGGAGAGGCTGCAGAGAAAGGGGAACCCTCTTACACTGTTGGTGGGAATGTAAACTGGTGCAGCTGCTTTGGAAAACAGTGTGGCGATTCCTTAAAAAATTAAAGATAGAGCTACCCTATGACCCTGCAATTGCACTACTGGGCATTTACCCCGAAGATACAGATGTAGTGAAAAGAAGGGCCATATGTACACCAATGTTCATCGCAGCCATGGCCACAATCGCCAAACTGTGGAAAGAGCCAAGGTGCCCATCAACAGATGAATGGATAGAGATGTGGTACATATATACAATGGAATACTATGCCTTCATCAGAAAGGATGAATATCAAACTTTTGTAGCAACATGGACTGGACTGGAAGAGATTATGCTGAGTGAAATAAGCCAAGAGGAGAAAGTCAAGTATCACATGGTTTCATTTATTTGCGGTGCATAAGGGGTAACCTGGAGGACAGTGGGAGAAGGAAAGTAAATGGGAACTAGGGTAATCCAGGGAGGGAAACAAAACAACAGAGACTTTGGACAGAGAAACAAACTGAGGGACTTGGAGGGTGGGGGGTGTAGGAATGGGAGAGCCTGGTGGTGGGTACTGGGGAACCCTAAAGCATGGAGCACTGGGTGTGGGGAATGGGGAATGAATCTTGGAACACTGGAAAAAAAAATTTAGTAACAATAAAAAAATAAAAATAAATAAATAAATAAATAAAATTTAAAAAGGACAGTTTTCATGGGATGCCTGGCTGGCTCAGTCAGTGGAGCATGCGACTTTTGATCTCGGGTTTGAAAGTTCGAGACCCACATTAAGTGTAGAGATTACCTAAACATAAAATCTTTAAAAAATAAAATATAAAAAAATAAAGACAGTTTTTTTATTTATGAATTTGGGATTCAAAGCTTTATGTGTTCATAGTGCACACTAATAAATAAGTGTAAAGGGATGTATCATAGTTCACAAATCAGGTGTGAAAATGGTAATTGTACTGAATTTTCTATGGTACAGTTTTTTGCATAGTTCCCCTTGAAACAGGATGTTGCAACTTGATCTCCGTATTTTGAGTTTCCCAGGAATAGCAACCAATATGTACAGGCTTCGCACAGTCCCAAGACATTAGGCTAAGTCTTCTAGTGCTTGATGCCATCTGTTTACATAAATGTCTGCTGAAACATCCTACTGAGTTCTTGGCACCATCTCATAGGGGTTGCTCATGAGAATTTCTTTATCTCTGGTGGCTGGCCTCTCTCTCTATCTATCTATCATCTATCTATCTATCTATCTATCTATCTATCTATCTATCTATCTATCATCTATTGATTGATGAGAGAGTAGGGTGGTGGGGGCTGTTGCAGAGGGAGAGGGAGAGAGAGAATCTTAAGCACATTCTATGCCCAGGGCTGAGTCTGATGCCAGGCTTGATCTCATGACCCTGAGATCATGACCTGATTGACAGAACCTGTGATCATGACCTGATTGACAGGCTTCTTTAAGGCAGGAGGTATTGCAACTTCTGTGCCTTACCTGAATCTCTATTCCTTTTATGCTCAGCTGGGGCTCTGTAACTACTGCATGGCTGTCTAAAATGCTAGACACCATGCAGCCTCTCTTTTGGAGTTCCTGAGAGTCTGGCCAGTGAGCCAAAAGCAGAGTTGTCTCAGAGACCTACTATCATCTATAGGCAGCTCACCTCTCTCCCATATCTACCCTATGACGTCATAAGGGGTGTCAGTATGAATAGTTTCACTAAGAAAGCTCTGGGACAAGGTGATATGTAAGTAAATAAAATCTAAGCCAGGTAAGCTCAAAAAGGCCTCCAAAGATGCTAACAGAAAACTACGAAAAGTCCTTGAGGGCTCTTGAGAGCGAGGGCAGCACTCTTGTTCATATCGGGATGAGAGAAGGAGGGTGCCTGTGTATGCTGTGTGGTGAGGGGTAAAGAGGACAGGGAGAGAAGGAATAACAGCAGACATTTGCAGGTTGAGGTCACTTCGAAGCTGTGTCTGAAAATAAGCTGCTTTTTCTTTCCTTTTTTATCCCATTCCTTCTTTTTCCATTCTCCTAATTCTATTTTTCACCTAGTGTTGTGCTGCATAATTTTTTGTTAGCATCTTTTGGAGGCCTTTCTGAGCCTGCCTGGCTTAGGTTTTATTTATTTATATCTGTACTTGTTCCAGAGATTTCTTTGTGAGACTATTCATACTAACACCCTTTATAACATCATCAATCTCTGCCTTCTTCCTCTTAATCATCCTAGGTGCCTTTTCTCTGTACTCTCTCTTATCTTTCCTGATTGGGAGCCTCTCAAATCCATTTATATTATGTCTCTATTTTTACTGGCATTTTTAGTTCATGCAGCTCTGTTATTTTCCAGGTCAATTTGGTTTATATATATTTACAACATTGTGAGAGACTATATCAAATGCTTTCTCCCATTTTTTCATTCAAAGGAATATTATCACATTTCTCCTGAAAGACCAAGGACAACTTCGAGATATTTCTCAATTTTTGCATTCTTTTTCTGAGGCAGTGTTATATGGTACACTACTGAATTTCAATGTGAATGGCTTAGAGCCTCATCTTTTGAAACTCTTTGGAAATACATTCAGTTGTCTTGTTCCTAGCCACAGAAGACATTTTAGAAAGAAAAGCTCCAAATCCAAATAACAGAGCTATTTCCATTTCTAATGAAATGACAATATTTTCTCTTACTTAAATAATATACTATTATTTGTGTATATATATAGAAATGCAGAACTTAACGCTTGTGTTTTGTTTAATAGATTTTTTTAAGATTGTATTTATTTGTTTGTTTGCTTGTTTATTTGAGAGAGGGAGAAAGAGCATAAGTGGGGGTTGGGGACAGAGGGAGAGGGAGAAACAGACTCCCCGCTGAGTACAGAGCCCATCGCTGGGCTCCAATCCTGACATCATGACCTGAGCCACCCAGGTGCCCCTGCTTTGTTTTTAATTTTAAAGCAACTACACAATGTACAATAGGTACCAAGGGACAGGGCTTGAAACAAAGAAATCCAGGTTTTGATTTGTTTTTTAAGGCTCTGACCCAGATTATTTACGATAACAAAGACAAAAATACCATATTTCACAAGCCAGTAATACTGACCACCTCGAGACTGCAGTTGTCCCTCCATTTTGATTCTCTATTAAGATTATGTATTCCGTCCTTCAGAGGATAGACTGTGTTGGCTTTTTTATTTTTTCCTACAGACAATGTCAAGGATACACAAAGCTCTAGTTTGGGTTCAGGTTTAAACTACCAGAAGTATTTTTAAAACTATTTTTTAGGAGAGACAAAAAGAGCATGTGATTTCAAATATCAGAATTTAAATGACTTTGCCTAGATTTTGATACAAAGACCCACCAGACGGAGTGAGAAAGGCAAAGGGAAAGAGAAGACATCACTGAGTTGAATACCTGGTCATTTTCAACAAATTTTAACAGATAAAACTCATGAACTGATAGCCATCTTCCCAATTTTTCCTGGTTTGTGACTTAGTATAACTTTCTAAAACTGTTTCATGAAATGTGAAGTCCATACAAACATAAAATTTGGGGTTTATACTTTCATAAAAAGAAAAAGACAGACTCAAAGTATCTTTGAGAAAGTTCCCCTTCCTTAGATCTTTGGTGTGAACAAAAAGAAAAAAGGGGGGGGCACAGTGTGAAGCTTCATGAGAAAGAGAAGAGCATCTGCACTTTGACTTAGGACTTTCACCATTAGCCCCAGTAATCCTATTTCAGCTGTGGTAAACAGAGATAATTCCCTGCACTGCCCTGGATAAACAGCAAGTCTAATTTGATCGCTCCATAATTTTCCCATAACTAATGCTACTTCTATTCTTAAAGGTAAATCAGAGTTGTAATTTCATAGTGAATGTTCAAAGACGGAGCTCACTGAATTTTGTTGCCACACCAGAAACAACCCACCTAACTTCTGTGAGTCAGTCTCTTGGGGACCAGAGCACAGCGTGTGTCATGGCCCAGCAGAAACTTCTGTCCACTGGCTGGCCAGAGAGGAAAGCAGCTGTGGATCACTGGGAGGCCATCAGGACTGGACACAGCTAGAACTCCCCAGCTCAGCCCGTACCCAGGAACACAACTATAACCAGTTGGCCTAAATGGCCACAAGTGCAGGATACCATTAAACTAGGACTGGTTAAACAGAACTGAGAACTAGAAATGTCTTTGTTTTTAGTAACAGTAAGGCGATGCTTTTTCAAGCCCTCTTACTTCATGCAACCATAGAAAATGTTCTTGACAAAATCTTAAGTCTGTAAAAATGAGAAAATCAACAGCTAATGTAGGTAGAATTATCATGTGTAATGTGGAAGAATAGAAGTTATAACCAGAGACTCAGTTATTAGATTTTGTGCTTTCAGACAGGGTCAAGTTCTCAGGAACAAATGGTTCAGGGTGGGATCAGGAGAGTCAATTGCTAAAGGAAAGTGAAGAAAAGTAGAGTAAAAAAATGGAAAGAAAATCCGAATTTAGCAAACTGGGATAACCACCTATGTGGTTATTGAAATCACCTGGATAAGAAGGCATGAGGATGGCAAAACAAAACTGGCAAACCATATAACAAGAGTCCTCAGTGGATACAGGAAATCCATACACATAATAAATAATGGGGACTTGGAGGGAAGGTGATTACTACAGTTGACTGGCATGAGCCTCAAGGTTCCAGGGATATTTTTCCTGAGTAGATAAATAACATTATAGAGGTAGTAATACAGGCTACTGGTAATTCTAATCCAGATACTATCATCAACTAACTTGGCAAATTGTGTAGCATCTCTAGGTCAAAGGACCTTCACCTATAAAGGAGAAAATTGGATTGGATTATATCTAGTTTCTTTAAAGCACTAACATTCATGGATTTTTGGCTTAGAATTGAATCCAAATTCCCTAATTCTAATAAAGGGCCAATCTTCTACTTGCTTTAAAACCATGTCACTATACCTTTAATGGAACATAAACCCAGGGCTAGTACCTCTTAGGGAGAGTGATGAAATGGTACATAAATAAGTCACTTCCCTTCCCTCTCTAGCAGAGATGGTCAACTTCAAATTTGTTCCCTCTGTATCTGTAAGCTGTGGTTCACAGCTGTGTGCGCTGATTCCCAATTATCCTGATTTGCAGGAAAATCTCAGTCCAGAATGAGATGAGGCCTATGGGAGGATCAAGACTCAGGCTAGTCAGACAGTGTCTTGCGTGACCTCTTCCTGACCTATGCTGTTTTATTACCCAGGTGCCAGTGGACTGGCTGCTTACACAATACAATTCCCTTTCCTTCAGCTATTTGAATGTTTTGTCTGATTTGTGTTTGCTTCCAATTTCTATAATTTTCACTTCTGAATAGATTATTTCAAATAATATGTGTGTGTGTGCATTACACACACCCATACATACACATATATGCAACACAGCATTACTGATTTTCCAGGCTTCAAATAATCCACCCACAATTTTGATAATTGAGTGCTATGAGCAAAGTGATATTCAAGTACTCTGCTAATGAGTCCCAAGGCTTTTACTTTGGCATCTTCTAGCTTTGGCAATGATACTATGCATCTTTGTAAACCCTGGAGTCTCTTACACTTCGCTTCTTGGGCTGGACCCAACTAACTTGGAAGTAGGGTTCTTTTCACACACCCAGCCCACCATCTGTTTATTTTTCTTCCTTTTCCAACAAGAAAAGAGCAGTACAGGACAGAGGTGAAATCAGTCATTAAGGTAAATACATAGATCCTATTGGATTGGGTTTGTCTTTAATAACCATGGAATAGGACCACTTCTGATCCATTTTCCTTTCTACCTCTGATTCTTGATAAAGAGACTATGTTGGGGGCTCGGGGTCACTATTTCTTAGAGGAGTTCCCCCAATCCCAGAGACTTTGCTTTTTTTTTTTTTTTTCATTAGTTCCTATCACCACACAAAGGTCTTTGAGGTGAACTTTAATTTGGGGTGAAAAATGGTTAATGGGGGGAAAATGTTGATTAGTGGTCACTTACTTGTTCTATAGGTAATGCTATCTTCCTTATTTTAAGTGCTGATTTTCTACTGAAGAGGGAGATGTTAGTTGTGAAGCTAATGCTCATGGAGCTTAACCTTCTCCAACCCACCAAATTAGGCCACAGGTGTCACTGCTATTTTTCCTAGCATCTGTACAGATCACTGTAGCACTTACTGCAATGATAACTTAATCATTTGTGCTTACTTTTTTAAAGTAAGAACTACTAGCTTGTGTTTCCACCGATGCTGAGAACACATTTGTATTTTTCAACACTCTCCTGTGACTAGCAGTCTAAATACTCGGAAATTTGAATGAATATTAGTAACCATTATATTGAATAATATTTTTCATAGTTTTTTATTAAAGTGCTCATGCTTCTGAGGCACTTGGTCTCTGAGGCCCTGCTTATGTGTTAAGCCCTGAAAATAGCAACAGCCAATGGTGTCTATTAGGTAAGGTTTGAACAAGAATCATACTTTACTCATTACTCTCTTTCAGGACTCTCAACTGTGTTGGTAAATTTTCACAGTATCAGGAAAGAACCTACAACAGACAGAATACATACATTCAGAATGTAGCATCCTTTTTCTTTTTTAAACCTAGCAGACACTTCAGGGTCATCTCTATTACATCAATTATCTCCACCTTCTGCATGTGTGGAAGGCAGTTCGAAAATTTACGGTTAATATCTTGCCATGTAAACCAGACTTTACTATAAAATGTAACATTGAAGTGTCAGTGAGCACAATCACTCATATATTTCTCCCATGCCCCACTCTGTATTAGCAACCACTGCATATTTATTGCTACTTTTCCCCCTCTGAAATACTATACTGATAACAGGTCAGACATGCTAAATGGACAGGTGTGATTCAAGCAGGATTCATTTTAAGCTCTATATTTTTATTTCCTAAACTATGGTACAAATGCCAATGTTTCTTATTATATACTTTTATCTTCACTGAAATTTCCCATGTAGATACTAAAGACAATTGCTGTGCACTGCAAATCAAATCAGGATAAAGGACTGCATCAATCACATTGGACTTTGCTACTAAGTATTCAAACCATCAATGGGTGTTTGAATAATTATGTACCCAAGGCAAACCTTTAGCTGATATCCTTCAAAGAAAGATCTCTAGAAGGTTTATTTTGGTGTCATTATTTCTGCTATAATATTATTTTCTTTCCCAAGCTCATATGTCACATAATTGTTCAAGATAAAAATGCTTATAATTGTAGGTTTACTTGCTTACAGTTCTGGGAAACTGTAGAAAGTATGAGTCTGTCGACATGGATACCTCATTCCAAAAAATTCACATTTTTATTCATCTGGCCATTAGTACTTAGTAAATATTTTACCTGAAAGGTTATTCAAAACTAAATTTTTATTGATATTTTTGCATTTATTTCTGATATCTTAAGAAACACAGTCTCTCAGATTTCTCCCTCCTCTCTCCCACTCCTACTGTCTGGGCACAACTGTTTAAGAACTGCTACATATTATCTCTTAGAGGAAGTCTAACGCCCTTCCTCTCTCAGGACCCTCTGCAACATGGTCCTTCCATATTCCTATCACCCTATTTCAGCCTCAGCACCCTACATAACTTCTGTTTGAGCAGATGTTTAGTCCTTTCTCTACTCCCGCATACATTTGCCTATCTTCTTTTTAAAGATTTTATTTATTTATTTGACAGACAGAGATCACAAGTAGGCAGAGAGGCAGGCAGAGAGAGAGAAGCAGGCTCCCTGCTGAGCAAACAGCCCAATGCAGGCCTCGATCCCAGGACCTTGAGATCATGACCTGAGCCACCCAGGCACCCACATTTACCTATCCTTATCTCTTGCATTTAATATACCATCCAGATCTCCATAACTCTGCTTATTACTCATCCTTCACGTTAAATTCTCATCTGTGGAGGACATCCTCTACCTGCCCCTCCAGACCCACTCTCCACCCTGACCTCTGCCCAGATAGCTGACAGACTGTATTAACAGGCTCCCTTGACCTCTAGTCAGTTAGGTTTGGCCAGAGAGTAGCACAGGCAGACTTGGAAGGGGAAGATGGAGGAGAGTGAGGTTGTGGTATTTATTCCACCAGTACCTTTGTATAAGGCAATCCCCTGCATCCCTCAACCAGAGGCAGCTCTCTCCACAGGACTTCCTTCTTCTAGTTCCAGGACTTACTCCATTCTTTAGCCTATTCAGATGGTGATAGCCTGGTTATAATCCCACAGTAATGTATTATCCCTTGTGATTTCCACATACCCTGAATGAATTTTGTATATAGTTCCTTTATTAAACCTTTCTGAAATTATCTACTTCCTGCTAGGCTCTTGATTGATACACATACCTTCCTAGGAGCCTTAGCCAGTAGCTCCCATTCATTTTCAGATGATGGCATGTGTCTTTATCACATTGTGGTGGCTTTAAAATACGTCCACAATATCTTCAATACTCTTCAAAAGGAACCTAATTCCCCTTTCTTGTAGGCTGTAGAAAGTTCCAGAAGTGTTGTCAAATAAGGCATGTGACTTCCTCTTGCCCTCTCAATTACATTAATTTCTCTAAGTAAACCAGTTGCCAGGTGACATTCAAGCAGCCCTGGGTAGAGGTCCATGTGAGAAGAAAGAGAGATTTCCTGCCAACAGCCATGCAAGTGACTGAAGGAGATCTTCCAGTCAGTCAAACCTTCAGAGGACTGCAGCTCTGTTAGACATCCTGACTTAACCTGATGAGAGACACTGTACCAGAACTACCTGTCTAAAGCTGCTTTCAAATTTCTGATGCACAGAAACTATAAGATGATAAATATTTGTTCTTTAAAGGTGCTAAGTTTTGAGAGGTAATTTGTTATGCAGCAACAGAGAACAAATATGAATAGAAAATTCTTCTAGCAAGACACACACAGAGATGTACCCCCATTTAAAGAGTGTTAGGCCACAGACGTGTAATGAAAATTCAGTATTGGATCACCCTGGAACTGTCTTCAATTATCTCACTTTTTCCCCCTAGTAACTAATCTTTGCATCATCCCAACAACAATGCCTCTGAACTCTTCCATAATTTGCTTTTGGTATACCTTAGTGAATTTCCTGCCTGTGACACCAGCTGAACCCCACAATTTTGCCTCTCCAGACATGAATTTAACCAAATCCCCACTCACTACTTCTCCAGCCCTAATCATGACAGGTTTTTACCATCAGTCACATATCATATACAGATAGCTCTTCCACATTCGTTTTTCTATGACATTTACATGATTGCATCATGTAAGACTTACACAGTAGCATATGTTTTGTTTCCTTTTAGTGTATTGCAAAGGGAGAAACCATGATCTCAGTATTCTATAGTCTGTATCTTGGGTTCTTTTGAATAGATGGTAGAAAATAGGTGCCCATAAGTGCAAATACTTTATGTCATTTATTTAAGTTTAATAAATGCTCCTTTTGTTCTTGCTTCATTCTTCCTGCTGCTGTTGCCACTATTCTACCATCCCCATACATCTCATTTGTGTTAGAAGATTTTTCTTTTTCCCTGGGCTTCTCTGTTATCCTCATCCTGCAAATTATTATATATTCTGTAGAGATGTTAAAACTTTAGGGCGTTTTTTGTTTTTTCTGTTTTTTTTTTACTTTAGTTTATAGCAATTTGCTGATCAAATGTATCATCTTCATCCATTAGCCCTAAAGTAATTACATAGAAAACACTGCAGCAGTTTGCTAAATTCAGCTTGGACATAAATGAAGATGACTCTATCCTAGTGTTACTGAGTTGGCTCCTAGATAAATAGGAACATATGTGGTATGTCCAAAGTAAATGGATGACTTACTCTCCCAGATAACTTGATTTGACAAAAAGAAAAGTAGGTTTCCTGGCTCTTTTTCCTTTTGTCCAATAAAAACAAGCCTCTGAGACAGCTTTTCGCCCATTGACACTCCATTAACTGCCAATATTGCTGGAGTTACACAGTTATAAATATGTAAAGCGTAATATATGCAGGCCTATTTTGCATAGTGTGCCTGTGTCCCCAGCTGCCTATTTTTGTTCAAGTCAAACATGTTTTGATGTGCTTATTTTGTTGTTTTTGTTTGAAGTCTGTGATACTGAATGATTAAAAACAGTTTATAAAAATCATCAGATATCCAAATGTTGCTGAAATACATCCAAAATCTAACCTTCTGTGTTTGGATATAAATATAGATGTTAATATGGCAGTAACACAGAAATTTGTGTTTCATGAAACCCTTCACATGAAGGACTTAAAGCACACCTAAATCATAAAGACCATGTGCAGATAAATTCAAGGTTAGAGTATGTATGATCGAGTTACATAATGCCACAGCAGGATGGAAATTCAGAGATATTTTAGTTCTCTTTTGCTTCACTTATGAAGAGGTGGGAGCCAAGGTACTTTAGGGTATTGGTTCATGGCCACATAGCCAATTTAATAAGGGAACTATATAGACCCAGATTTCTAGTGAATCTTCATTCAGTGTTATTTTCTTGTCCAAAAATCAGATGTGGTGGTCGTATCATCCAGGAAAAGACAAGAGTGGCTTTTATCCAAGAATACCTTATTTTCCATGTTCTGGGATTTGATGTTTGCTCTTTCCACACCCAGGAATAAATAAACTCTTAAAGGCAGAATCTCACTAAAACACTAAATACTGAAGCAGTCACAAGGATGATAATTTATCATTTAACAATGACAAATAGAAAATTCAGTGCACCATAAAAATTCAGGTTGGTATCATCATCACAGCCAAGCTGCAAAGAAAGCTAGATATACATCACTTTATTCATTAGCCATGAGGCATTATCACAGATATCAAGAATTTATTTTATATAATCAGAGAATTTCCCTCTAAGCTCAGAAGATAAAAACTCAAAAGCTAGAGGGGCAGCGGTTAAATTGGTGAAACAGCAGGGTGTAATACCACAGGAATGGTGAAGACTCTAGTAAAACAGAATATAAATGCCTCTTTAAAGGGAGCAGCTGCTATTCATCTCTCGTTAGTTGCTACCGTCTACAAATTTGAATATAATCTTACAAAAATATTCTATTTTTGGAGAGGAAGCAGAGCTATTCCAAAATATTTTCCCAATCGTTACATGTTTGCAATTATTTAAGAACATTTATTTTAATTATGTAAGGAAAAAATTTTTGGTTTGAATTTCGTCTCTGAATCCTCTACTTACAACCTTTCTAATAATGCAGACTTACACAGAAAGTCTAATCATAACCAGATGCTCACTTACCTATAACAGAGTCAGAACAAGGGAAGTTATAATTACTTAATGTCCCCAGCCTAATAAAGTCTCACATGCAGTTTCCATTAAGGATAATGTTGCCAGTGAAGATCAGAAACACTACAAATTTACTCATCCATTACTTCCATCTATGTCCAAACCAAGGATGGACCTGTCATTGGCCTAGACTAGAATTTCTGTTTCAACAGTTGGAAATCCTTTTCTCTTGTATTGTCCATATGACTATATCTGCCTTTACCTCAACAACTCTGTTTTTTTTCTGTGCCTCCAAAATGCCTAACTCCCTTTTAATTGAAGAAGAAGAAGAACAACAACAACAACAACAACAACAACAACAACAACAACAACCACCACCACAACCACCACCACCACCACCACCACCACCACAACCACCACCTGAACCTCCTCTACAAATTTAAAAGATTTATTTATTTATTCATTCATTCATTTGAGAGAAGAAGAGAGAGAGCAGATGAGTGTGAAGAGGAGCAACAGGAGAGGAAGAGAAAAAATCTCAAGCAGACTCCACTCTGAGCCAGAAGCCCAACACAGGGCTCAATCTCACGACCCTGAGACCATGACCCAAGCCCAAAATCAAGATATTTTAATACATTTTTTCTTATTGATGCAGGCTGGTTGGTCTAGAAACAGATCTGTTTCCTTCAGGTGAATCTGTATTTGCTTGTTCAGATCCTCCCTGTGTTGATCTTATTCTTTCACTTTGAACATGTAATATGATCTTCCTTGTGTAAATTCTTGGGAGACTATCTCAATGCAACTTCTAATTCTGCCTATATTAAGACTGATTAATGACCCAGTGTACTCACAGTCACAAAGTGATGTGCATTTGCAAATACTTGATTGGTGAAAAGTTAAACTCTGCCTAAAATAGCAAAGCATCTGCTGAACTAGGTAGCATTTACAGTATCCCGTGTCCTCCTTTCTAGATCCTGATACACAGGCATCTGTTGTCATTTGCACAGAAGTAGTCAAGGAGATCTTTGCACTGTTCTTAACAAGTAAGGTACACTGAGACTCGTTATTAAGTACCTAAATTACTGCCTCCCTTCTTCCTCATCTTCAACAGACATGAACATGCAACAAGCGGGAACAAAGCATTGGATTTTCACAAAGAACAAATTATGTTCTCCAAGGGATCTTCAACCAAGGGAGTCATGAGTGTGGCCTTACTAGTAGTCGGGTCTTGAGGAACAATGGCAGTACCATCTCAACATTCTCCTTGCTTAGTATCCCTAGGTAACCAGGGAGACTGTTACCAAGACTACTTGCTGAACAGTAGCTCCAAGTTTGTCACAGGTGTCTCCAGAGGAGATGAGAGTCAGATAGGCACATGATATCTTCATTGCTCTATAATAAAGCTCCAAATATCTTTTACAGATGATTGGCTTCTATCAGCAGTAACCACTCCACTCCATTACTTAAAAACAATAGCGATCCCCATTTCATACCTAACCTCGTACACTATTCCTATATGGAGTATAAAAAACCAATAAAGAGTATGCATTCTAGCAGTGTCTGTGTGGCTCAGTGGGTTAAGTTCCTACCTTTGCTCACATCATAATCCAGGGGTCCTGGGATCGAGTTCTGCAGTGAGCTCCCAGCTGGGTAGGAAATCTCTTTCTCCCTCTCACTTTGCCCCTCCCCGCTCCCCACTTATATGCTCATTCTCTTTCTCTCTCAAATAAATAAAGTCTTAAAAAAAAAAAGTATGGACTCTAAAATAAGATTGACTGACAACAGACTGCTCTCACACCTAAAAAGCTTATGCCTCAATTTCCACATTTCTAATATAGGGATTAACATAGGATCTATGTAACTGTTAAGTGAGTTAATGCCTGATAGTTAGGACAGTAGCTGGCCTATGATATGCCCTATATGAATTTTATTTAACTATTTTTTATTATCACCTGCACCGTCATCTCAGTGGCTTTGCCTTTATGATTATTTTTTCTGTCAATTCTGCCCTACTATGTCCATAGTTTCATATTTGTCAACCCAATGTGCTAATTTCTGATTTGAAAATATATTCATAATATTTTTAAAAAACACTATTTTTGGGGCACCTGGGTGGCTCAGTTGGTTAAGCAACTGCCTTTTGCTTAGGTCATGATTCTGAAGACCCGGGATCAAGCCCCACATCGAGCTCCCTGCTAGGCGGGAAGCCTGCTTCTCCCTCTCTCACTACACCCTGCTTGTGTTCCCTCTCTAGCTGTGTTTCTCTCTGTCAAATAAATAAAATCTTTAAAAAAAAAACAAACACTATTTTTTATGCACCACAAGTAAGTGAAACCATGTGATACTTGACTTTCTCTACTTGGCTTATTTCACTCATCATAATCTCTTCCAATCCAGTCCATGTTGCTAAAAAAGTAGGATATTCATCCTTTCTGATGGAGGTGTAGTATTCCATTGTATATATGTACCAATCTTCTTTATCCATTCATCTGTTGAAGGGTACCTTGGCTCTTTACACAGTTTGGTGATTGTGGTCATTGCTGCAATGAATATTGGGGTACATATGGTCCTTCTTTTCACTACTTCTGTATCTTTGGGGTAAATACCCAGTAGTGCAATTGCAGGGTCATAGGGTAGCTCAATTTTTAATTTTTTAAGGAATCTCCACACTGCATAAGGGGTAATATAGAGGACAGTAGGAGAAGGAAAGGAAATGGGAAGTGGGTAATTTGGGGAGAGAAACAAAACATGAGAGACTTTGGGCACAGAAACAAACTGAGGGACTTGGAGAGAAGAAGGTAGAGGGATGGGAGAGCCTGGTGGTAGGTACTGAGGGCACGTATTGCATGGAACACTGGGTGTGGGGCATAAACAATGAATCTTGGAACACTGAAAAAATAAAATAAATTTAAAGTCAAAAAAATAAAATTAAATTAAAATAAATAAATAAAACAAGGAGTCACAGGAGGTAATAAGCTTTTAAACATATTGTAAAAATACGTTAATAAAATTACTTTGCCAAACACTTAAAAAATTAAAAAATAAAAACACTATTTTTGAAATAGTACTGCTATTGAAATTCCCTAATCTTAAATGCTGACTGCAGAGATTTCCAGCAGAAAAAAACCTCCTGACCCCTCCTTATCCCCAATGCTTTACTCCTTTTCTGTGTCTTGGCCCATAAAAAGCTAACTTCTTTGCATGATTTAGCTCAAAATCAAGTCGCAAATGTCAAACAATGAGTATGTTTTCTAAAAAGTCACAAAAGGATATTAGGCAAGCTAATCCAAGTTCCTTTGCTTCTAGATCATGAATGCATCCCAAATTAATGGGCCTTTTAAAACTCTGCTGTCATTTTCATTTTGGCTCCACTCAGGGTAAGTAGACTTCTGGTCATTAAAAGTAATTTTCAGAAATACTCTACTGTAACAGAGATCATTGTTACTTTAATATAATAAGCTAGTCTTTCCAGTATGTCACATGGGATTCATTACTTTTCAAATGTTGCTTTCATTATTCAAAATATTGAAAGAAGCTATAAGCCTTGCTATAGAGGTAACATTTTCAGCTATCAACTGCTATGTAATAAATCTCAAAATGTAGTGGCTTGTAACAGCAGCCATGTTAGTTTCTGCAGGTTGACTGGAAACAGCTCCATGGTTCTTCTGTTCTATAGGATACTAACTGAGTTACAGGTGTCAAGGGACTCAAGTGCGCTGGAACATCCAAGATGGCTCACTCTCAGACTGGCACTAACTACTGCTATCCACTAAGGACACTACCTTGGGCTCTAGAGCAAAGCACCTCGGGTTTCATGCTGCTTAGAGCATGACAATAAAGTTTATAAAAGGCACATCAGAAGAGTAAGTTGCCAAGAGGAAAGGAAAAAAAGCTGTTCGTCCTTTTAAGGTCTGGACTCAGACGTTCCATAACATTCTATTGGTCAAACCACTCACAAAAGCAAACCAGATTCAAAGACAGAGGATATAATTCTATACTTCCTGTGAGGAGTGGCATGCAGCGTAGGGAGTGGAGAAATTTCAACTGGAGAAATTTCAAGAGTCTACTACTCTTAGTAGACTAAGAACCACAGTAACCAAAGCCCTCTTCTTCCTCACAGATTTCTTCTGTTAATGGACAATAAATGGAATAAGAATTAAGAGAGTAGTTCAAAAGACAAATTAAGTTATAAATAATGACTTTAAACTGTACTGAAACAGTAGAAAGAAATAAGATCTTGCCTGACTTTTGTGATGAAAATCATATAAGATTTGATTTTCTTAGTAACTCAAGCCAAAACCATCTGCCTTTGGCTCAGGTCATGATCCCAGAGTCCTGGGATTGAGCACTGCATCAGACTGCCTGCTGGGTGGGAAGCCTACTTCTCCCTCTCTCACTCCCCCTGCTAGTGTTCCCGCTATAGCTATGTTTCTCTCTGTCAAATAAATAAATAAAATCCTTTAAAAAAATCAGTATTTGGAGGGAAGAAGATGGCGGAAGGCCAGGTGACCACATTTCGGGGAGTTCCCTGAAGTGAGCTCAATTCCAGCAAAAAAACCACTACAGGACCACTGTGAGCACCCATGAAACCAGCCTGAAATGTGATATTTCACGCTTCTGGATCACCACGGGGGACAAAGACCATCAGCAAAAAAGGTAGAAACAAGTGAGAGCGACCAGAGTCTTCCCTCCAGAGACAGGGGTGTGGGGGAGGAAGCCTGCAGAGCTGAACCATTGAAAGCAAATACCCCAGGTGAAAGTGCTCTGTGCTCAGGGAATAACAGCAGATTACGGTCTGATTCCGGGCGAGAAAGAACCGGGAACGCAGCAGAGCCAGCGGCACCGGAGTCTGTTTTTTCGCTGCAGCAGCAGGGAGCTGGGGACCCGCAGGGACAGAGAGTTCCCTGTGAGGCGCAAAGTCAGTTTTTCTGCCGCGGCAGCAGGGAGATGGGAATCTGCAGGGAGAGGAAGTGCCCCACAGCTCGAGGGAACTTAGAGGGGCCGGGGTACGGGGTCTATCCGCCCACTGCTTAAGCAAGAGGAGCAGGGTTTCGCGGAGAGCGGGAGTGCCCTGTGTGGCACAGGGGATCTAAGCGAGAGCGGTGGGCGTGGAGTCTATTTTTCTGCCACTTTCTCTCTCTCTTTTTTTTTTTTGTTTCTTTCTTTCTTTCTTTCTTCCCCTTTCCTCCTCTGCTTTTCTCTCCCGCTTCTCCCCACCCAGTGGAAACTGCAGGGAAGGCAATTTTGCAAACGTGTGCGAGACCGGAGGAGCCGCAGGTCCCCTGGCACAGACAAGGTCACGCGATCCAAAAGCAGTTGGGGTTTTGAGGTTCTAGAGTGAAACGACAGGCAGGGGCGTGGGGAGAAATCAATCCAGCATCTGCGCCTGCCCAGCTGTGACAGGTTGCCAACCAGGAGGCGGGAGAGAGCCTCTTTCTGTGTAGGGGCTCTCTCTGGGAAGGAGGTCTGGGCGCAGACATCTTGCTCTGACCTGACTTCCTCAGCAGTTGAAAAAGGACAAAAAAGAACAAAGCTCCGCCACCAGAACTGTAACCTGACAACTTGGTGACCATTGAGACCAGTCTCTAGCAAGGGGGCGGAGAGAAGCAGCCCAGGTAGAAGGGACTGAAAACAGCGCGGCAGACCCCGCCCCCAGAAAGCAAGCCAGAAGCTCAGGAGGACAACACTCGAACTGTAAAACCCCAACATCGAGGGAAAGGCAATTTATTAAACTCCTGGCACTGACTACAAGTACCAAAAGCCCTACACCTTATTGATACAGTTTTCTTCCTTATTTGCTTTTTTTAAACTTTTTTCTATTTTTATTTTTAAAGCTTCCATTCTAAACTTAAAAATACATTCTCACGGTTTTTCTTCTTTCAATTTTTAACACCCTTTTAATCACAACGTGATACTCAATACAACACCCCATAATATTTTTCTTTCTTTTTTTTTTTAGCTTGAAATTTTTTCCAACACCCTCCTGTATTTTCTGCTATTGTTGTCGCCTCATTTCCCTGTTTGTTTTCTCTGTTTTTCCCTTTCTTCTCTCTTCTTTCCTTTATTCTCTCTTTTACGTGTACATGTAGATATAAGCTTCAAGTCAATCCCACATCCCTATTCAATACTACCCCTATATACAACCAGTTCTAATCTCCCTATATCTTTAGAAAGTGGGGTCCTCCAACAATAATAACAAGACAAACTCGGGAGCATCTGAAATGCATTCCTTGCCGACAAAGAGTGTCTGCCCTCACCTTCCCATTCTAGTCTGTCAGTGTTTTTACGTAATTGTCTTTGCTTTTGTATTACATGAATACTGGTCTGGGGGGTCATTTAGGTTGGGCTTCACTTTTTGATCTCTTCATATACAATTGATAGCCCATTTCTTAACCCTGTAACAGTTTTGTACCATATAAATCCTACCACGGGGGCCCACTCTGGCAGGGGTTTCTTCTCTTGCTTCCACTCTTCCATTTCCTTTTTTCTTTCTCCTCCCTTTTTGGTGGTGAATTCTGGTTGCTCCAAAACATTCCAGCGACCAATCCACCTAGATAGTGGCTGATATATTTACTCTGCACCCCCTCAACCACTCTTTGCCACAATGACTCGAAGTAGGAACATCCAACAGAAGAAGAACCCCTAGACTGCAACCCCGGTCACAGAATTACTGGAAATGAACATAAACGATGTGACAGAAATGGAATTCAGGGCAGCAATCATCGAAGCAATGGCTAATTTAGAAAAGAACATTAGTCTCAAAGTGGAAGCCATAGTAACAGATGTGAAAGCTGAGGTTAAAAAGGCTTTAGATGAGATGCAATCTAATTTAAATATGCTAACAGCCAGAGTAAGTGAAGCTGGAGATTGTATCAGTGATTTAGAAAACAGATGGATTAAGAAGGAGGAGCAAGAGAAGTCTTGGAGCAAACAGCTATAATCCAATGAAAACAGAATAAGGGAAATAAATGATGCCTTGAAACGCTCCAATATCAGAATTATTGGAATCCTCAAAGGAGTTGAGAGAGAGAGAAGCCTAGAAGATATTGTTGAACAAATCATGGATAAAAATTAACCTAATCTGGGGAATGAAACAAATGTTCATGTCCTAGAAGCAGAGAGGACACCCCCCGAGATCAATGGGGCAGGAAAAACCTTCAGGTACATAACAGTAAAATTCGCGAATCATAAAACCAAGGAAAATGTCTTAGAGGCAGCTAGGAGAAAGCGATCCCTTACCTATAGAGGGAGGACCATCAGAATAACGCCAGACCTTTCCACAGAAACCTGACAAGCCAGAAAGGGCTGGCAAGACATATTCAGGAAATTACATGACAAGAATATGTAATCAAGGATAATGTATCCAGCAAGGCTGACTTTCAAAATGGAAGGAGAAATAAAGAGCTTCCAAGACCGCCAAGGTCTGAAAGATTATGCAACCACCAAGCCAGCACTACAAGAAATGCTAAGAGGGGTCCTATAGAGGAGAAACGAACCCAAGAGTGACAAAAAACAGAAATTTACAGAGGTAATCTATAGAAATATGAACTCCACAGGCAACATGATGTCAATACAAATGTATCTATCAATAATCACTCTCAATGTGAACGGCCTAAATGCTCCAATAAAAAGACGCAGGGTTGTAGACTGGATAAAACGACAGGACCCATCCATATGCTGCCTACAAGAGACTCATCTTGAATGGAAAGACACTTCCAGATTGAAAGTGAGGGGATGGAAGACCATCTTTCATGCCAATGGACCACAAAAGAAAGCCAGGATAGCGATTCTCATATCAGATAAATTGGATTTTATCTAAAGACTGTAGTCAGAGACACAGAAGGACACTACATCTACCTTAAAGGGTCTATACATCAAGAAGATATAACAATTGTAAATATTTATGCTCCCAACATAGGAGCAGCCAACTACATAAGCCAACTGTTAAACAAAATAAAGAATCATATTGATGCAAATACATTAATTGTAGGAGATCTTAACACAACACTCTCAGCAATGGACAGATCATCTAAACAGAAAATCAGCAAAGAATCAAGAGCCTTGAATGACACATTGGACCAGATGAATCTCATAGATATATTCAGAACATTCCACCCTAAAACAGCAGAATACTCATTCTTCTCAAGTGCACATGGAACTTTCTCCAGAATATGGCATACTAGGTCACAAATCAGGGCTCAACTGATACCAGAAGATTGAAATTATTCCCTGCATATTCTCTGAGCACAATGCCGTGAAACTCGAACTCAACCACCATAGAAAGTTCAGGAGAAAATCAAACACTTGGAAGTTAAAGATGATCCTGCTCAGAATATGTGGATCAACCAAGAAATCAAAGAAGAACTGAAACACTTGATGAAAACCAATGAGAATGAAGATACATCGATCCAAAACCTATGGGATACAGGAAAGGCAGTCCTAAGGGGTAAATTCATAGCCATCCAAACCTCACTCAGAAAAATAAAAATCCTGAATACATCAACTCTCATTACACCTTAAATAACTAGAAAATCAACAAAAATTTAAACCAACCCCCCACACAAGGCGGGATATAATAAGGATTAGAGCAGAGATGAATGAATCAGAAACTAGAGATACAGAAGAACGCATCAATGAAACTAGAAGCTGGTTCTTTGAAAGAATCAATAAGATCAATACACCATTGGCCAAACTAACCCAAAAGAAAAGGGAGTAGACCCAAATTAACAAAATTATGAATGAAAGGGGAGAGATCACGACTAACACCAAGGAAATAGAAACAATCATCAAAAATTACTATCAACAATTATATGCCAATATGTTTAACAACCTAGAAGAGATGGATACATTCCTAGAAACCTATAAACTACCAAGACTGAAACAGGAAGGCACTGACAATTTGAATAGACCTATATCTAGTAATGAGATTGAAGCAGTGATCAAAAACCTCCCCAAAAACAAGAGTCCAGGACCAGATGGATTCCCTTTGGGAATTCTACCAAACATTCAAGGAAGAAATAACACCTATTCTCCTAGCTCTTTCAAAAAATAGAAATAGAAGGAAAACTTCCAGACTCTCTATGAAGCCAGCATCACTCTAATCCCCAAACCAGACAAAGACCCCATCAAAAAGGAGAACGTCAGACCAAAATTGCTGATGAATACAGATGCCAAGATTCTCAACAAGATCCTTGCTAACAGGATCCAACAATACATTAAAAAGATTATCCACCATGACCAGGTGGGTTTTATCCCAGGGATGCAGGGGTGGTTCAACACTCGCAAAACAATCAATGTCATAGAACAAATCAACAAGAGAAGAGAGAAGGACCACATGGTACTCTCAATTGATGCAGAAAAGGCATATGACAAAATACAACATCCGTTCCTGATCAAAACTCTTCAAGTATAAGGATAGAGGGAACATTTCTCAACCTCATAAAATCTATCTATGAAAAACCCACAGTGAATATCATCCTCAATGGGGAAAAACTCACAGCCTTTCCTCTGAGATCAGGAACAAGGCAAGGATGCCCACTCTCACCACTAATATTCAACATAGTGTTAGAAGTCCTAGCAACAGCAATCAGGCAACAGAAAGAAATAAAAGGTACCCAGCTTGGCAAAGAGGAAGTCAAACTCTCGCTCTTTGCAGACGACATGATACTCTATGTGGAAAACCCAAAAGACTCCACCCCCAAACTACTAGAACTCATACAACAATTCGGTAATGTGGGAGGATACAAAATCAATGCACAGAAATCAGTTGCATTCTTATACACTAACAATGAAAAAACAGAATGGGAAATCAGGGAATCGATTCCGTTTACTATCGCACCAAAAACTGTAAGATACTTAGGAATAAACCTAACCAAGGAAGTCAAGGATCTGTACTCGAGGAACTACAGAACACCCACGAAATTGAAGAAGACACAAAAAGATGGAAGAACATTCCATATATGGATTGGAAGAATAAACATTGTCAAAATGTCTATACTGCCCAGAGCAATCTATACTTTCAATGCCATTCTGATCAAAATTCCAACATTCTTCAAAACGCTGGAACAAACAATCCTAAAATTTATATGGAACCTAAAAAGACCCCGAATTGCTAAGGAATTGCTGAAGAAGAAAAGCAAAGCTGGGGCATCTCATTACCTGACTTCAGGCTTTAACAAAGCTGTGATTACCAAGACAGCGTGGTACTGGCACAAAAACAGAGAAATAGACCAATGGACCAGAGTGGAGAGCCCACATATGGACCTACAAATCTATGGTCAAATCATCTTTGACAAAGCAGGAAAAAATATCCAGTGGAAAAAGGACAGCCTCTTCAATAATGGTGCTGGGAAATTGGGACAGCTACATATAGAAGAATGAAACTAGACCATTCTCTTGCACCACACACAAAGGTAAACTCAAAATGGATGAAAGACCTCAACGTGAGGCAGGAATCCATCAAAAGCCTGGAAGAGAACATAAGCAGTAACCTCTTTGACATCAGCCACAGCAACTTCTTTCAAGACACGTCTCCAAAGGCAAAGGAGACAAAAGC
>PITA01026645.1:0-22288 GCA_004023965.1 Spilogale gracilis
GACAGAGAGAGAGAGAGAGAGAGAGAGAGAGAGAGAAATCACAGGTAGGCAGAGAGGCAGGCAGAGGGAGAGGGGGAAGCAGACTCCCTCCTGAGCAGAGAGCCCGATGTGGGACTCGATCCCAGGACCCTGATATCATGACCTGAGCCGAAGGCAGAGGCTTAACCCTCTGAGCCACCCAGGGACCCCTAAAATAAATAAATAAATTCTTAAAAAACAAAACAAAACAAAACAAACCCAATTTAAAAAATGAGCGAAAGATTTGAACAGCCATTTCCCCAAAGATACACAAATGACCAACGAGTACATGAAAAAAATGTTCAAAATCACTCATCATCAGGGAAATGAAAACCAGAACCATAATGAGAAGCCACTTCGCATGCACTGTGATGCCTGTTATTAAAATGTTCTCAAGGTCTGTCTTTCCGTTTTATAGCTGAATGATGTTCCATTGTACGGACAGACCATATTTTATCTATTCATCTGTTGATCAATGGACAAATGTTGTTTCTATCTTTTAAGTGTTGTAAGTAATGCTGCTATGAATATAGGTGTGCAAATATGTCTTTATGATCTCATTTTCAAGGTTTTGGTTATATGCCCAGAAGTGGAATGACTTATTATATGATAATTCTATTTTTCATTTTTTGAGGCTCCTCCTTACCATGTTCTATAACAGCTGTATCATTTTGCCTTCCCACCAAAGGCACAGGTTCTGATTTCTCCATATCCTCACGCACATTTGTGATTTTCTGTTCTTTTAATGAGCGGCATCGCTGCGGGTCGGGGACTTGAACAACCATTTTCCCACACTGAGCGCCACCCAGTCCATCGAGGGCCAGAATAGAACAAACAGGCAGGGGAAGGCTGGAACTGTTCTCCCTCCGCCTGTCTGCGTGAGCTGGGACATCGATCTTTCTCTGTCCTGGGTGCTCCTGGTCTCCAAACCTTCAGATCTGGACTGGAATCCACGCCAATGCCCACCCCCGACCCACCTCGTGGGCCTTCAAGCCGCACCGCCAGTCCGTGGGCCTTCCAGCTTGTGGTAGAAGATGGTGGGACTTCTCAGCCTCCGTGATCACATGAGCCGGTACCTTCCCATAAGTCTCTAGATATTGCTGTAGCTCTTTGCCTGTCTTCTATCTGTCCGTCTATATCTCCTATTGATTTTGTTTCTGGAGAACCCTAAGATAAAGGTCAAGCTCAAGGAGAACATAGGGGCCGGGGATGGGGTAACATTTGTCTGAATGCAATTTTCCATGAATAATTTTAAGTATATAAGAGAAATCTATAATCTCACCATTTAAACTTCCCACCTGTGCAGGTGAAAACAAAAGTTTATGGCCAAGTTGAGGCACATGGGATTATAATTTAATCAAGAGGGGAGGGAGGAAGGTCTGGGGTATTTCCAAGAAACAGGAAGAAAGGAGGGCTCCGGGGGTCAGGCTGAGCAGGTGTGAGGCTAAAGATGACAGGGGACATATGAAGGGGACAGATGCAAGGGAGTAGCCCCGACGTCCCCAGGAGGCTGAGCCATTGCTGCCCACTGGGCTCCTGTGTTTCCAGCCAGAAGGTTGGTCTGTGAGAAAGTGATACTGGTTGCTTCGCACGAGTGATGGGGTTCGAAGTGGTGGCCACTTATGCCTTCAAAATACCCTGGTGCTTAAAATGCCAGGCATTGTTTCCAGAAGCTTTTTTTTGGGGGGGGAGATCTTATTTATTTATCTATCTATTTATTTATTTATTTATTAAATATTTTATTTATTTGACAGAAACACAGAGAGAGAGGGAACACAAGCAGGGGGAGTGGGAGGGGGAGAAGCAGGCTTCCCGCTGAGCAGGGAGCCCAATGCGGGGCTCCATCCCAGGACTCTGGGATCATGGCCTGAGCGGAAGGCAGACCCTAACCGACTGAGCCCCCAGGCGCCCCATCCAGGAGCGTAAGATGAGCACACCAAACAAAGGCACGGGGCCTCTCCTGTCTACTGCCCCGTCCTTCACCACTGCACCATCCACTCTCTTGAGGGGGTCATTCTGAGCCCTTCCCCCTTGGCTTGCTCAACTCCATAGGGGTCCTGTTCCCCTTGTAGTCCTCATCTAGGGGGGCTCTGTGAAGGCTCTTTCAGACAGGGGGTGCCTGGGGCCAGGGCTGCGGCTCCATAGGACACAGAGACCAACCCCCACCCCCCAGCTGACCAGCCCTGTCCATCTCTCCCTGCCCCGCCAGCAACACTGGGAAGATGAGACCCCCAGCTCATTGACCTCTCGGTGGCCTTTGACTGGGGTTTTCCGTGACAAAACCTCTGTCTGACTTGCAAATAGCCTGAAACACAATACCCAAGGGAAAGCCTTTGAAGAAGACATCTGTGTTACATGTGGGAAGTAAGATTTCTCCAAGATACAGAGGCTGAGCAAAGCTGTTAAAAATAATTATATCAGAAACTACGAGAGCATGTAGGCCAGGGGAGGTGCCCCAGGTTGTGCACACTGCTCTGTCTGACGCCTATCCTTTCGGGCACCCCAGAGGTTCTCTCCTAGGATTGACCACCGGGGTCATAGAGGTAGTGACTTCAACTGGAGCACAATCTCAATTTGATTTGATTTTTTAAAAAGATTTTATTTATTATTTATTTGAGAGCGAGAGCGAGAGCATGAGTGGGGGCTGGAGGGGCAGAGGGAGGGGGAGAAGCAGTCTCCCCCACTGAGCAGGGAGCCTGACAACACTGTACGGTTTGATCCCAGGACCCCGGGATAGTGACCTGACCTAAAGGCAGACACTTAACCGACTGAGCCATGCAGGCGGCCTGCTCAATTTTAAATTTTAAATCTCAATTTTAAAAAGAAATCGCATTTGAGCATTAAAAACAAAATCAATCAAGGGGTGCCTGGGTGGCTCAGTTGGTTAAGCAACTGCCTTCGGCTCAGGTCATGGTCCCAGAGACCCGGGATCGAGCCCCACATCAGGCTCCCTGCTCGGCAGGAAGCCTGCTTCTCCCTCTCTCACTCTCCCTGCTTGTGTTCCCTCTCTCACTGTGTTTCTCTCTGTCAAATAAATAAATAAATCTTAAAAAAAAAAACAATCAAATAAAATTCCCTTGTGGTAATCTTTTCATTCACTCCAGGAAAAGACCAAAATACTTACAGTGGCTTGTGGGCCCTTAGCCTGGTCTGGCAGTTCAGAGAACATTCATAGAACATCGTGGTGCCCTTCCCCCTAAGGTCACCTGCACTGGATTCTCCCAACCCTGGTCGGACTGTCATCTTTTCTGCCTGACTCACCCCCCCACAGCTACTGCTAAGGCACCCCTGCGCCCTCCCGAAAGGTCTGTGCCGCCCCTGACCGGGACAGCCCTCCCATGACCCTCTGTCCTACTCTGCTTTGTCACCACCTTACAGATGACGTATTTGTTTAGTTGTTCAGTTTTTGTCTCCTCCACCAAAATGTGACGTCCCCGAGGGGCTGACAGCCGTGTCCCCGCTGCTGATGTGCCTGTCAGCCCACACCCACTCAATGTTTGTTGAATGAAGACAAAAAATTCTTGTCCTTGAGGGGAAAATAAGGGCTGAGGGGGCAATATGGGTGAAGATGGTCAAAAGGTACAAACTTCTGGGGTGCCTGGGGGGCTCAGTCAGTCAAGCTTCTGCCTTCACGTCAGGTCATGATCTTGGGGTCCTGAGATCGAATCCCACGTCAGGCTGTTTGCTTAGCAGGGGGTCTGCTTCTCCCTCTCCTCCTGCCGCTCCCCCTGCTTGTGCTCTCTCTCACTCTCTCTTTCAAATAAGTAAATAAGATCTTTTTTTTTTTAAAGGCACTAACTTCCAGTTGTAAGAAAAGTAAGTCATAGGGATATAATATACAGCATGGAGACTATAGTTAACAACACTGTAATGTATATATTTGAAAGTTAAGAGAGTTGATCTTAAAGGTTCTCATCAGAAGAAAATTATACCTATGTGTGGTAATGGTAGTTAACTTACAGCAGTAATCACTTTGCAATAGAAACATATAATCATATCTTACACCTAAAATTAATAAAGTGTTCTATGTCAGTTACAACTCAGTTAAAATTACATTTTGATGTATGAAACTATTTCTTTTTTTAGAGAATTTATGTATTTATCTGACAGAGAGAAACAGCTAGAGAGGGAACACAAGCAGGGGGAGCAAGAGAGGGAGAAGCAGACTTCCCACCGAGCAGGGAGCCTGATGCTGGACTCGATCCCAGAACCCTGGGATCATGACCTGAGCAGAAGGCAGACCAATGACTGAGCCACCCAGGCACCCCAATGGGATGATATTTCAGATGAGACTGGGTATGTTCAGGGTCATATGGCAGTAGACATGATATTTCAAATATTAAATGAAATTCAAGATTCTGTTTATTTTGGCTATTTATATTTTCTGCACTTACAACTCTTGGATTAGGGATATGTAGGTGATTTCCCTTTGCTGTGATAGATAATGTTTTGCCATTTAGTGAAACCATAAAAAGCTAATACATTTTACTCTTCTTTTTTTAAATTTTACTCTTCTTAATAGCAAAAATAATTTGAAAGTGTTTTATTGAGTGCCTGGGTGGCTCAGTTGGTTAAGCCTCTGCCTTCAGCTCAGGCCCGATCCCAGGGTCCTGGAATCCAGCCTCACATCGGGCTCCCTGCTCAGCGGGAAGCCTGCTTCTCCCTCTCTCACTCCACCTTCTTAGATTCCCTCTTTAGCTGTGTTTCTTTATGTCAAATTAATAAATAAAACCTTTTTTTTAAAGTAAGTGTTTTATTTAACCTAACCAATGCGAGAAGCAAAGTAGATGGAAGGAATATCCATGATCGATGTGCTTGTGCTCTGAACATATAAGAGCAGAAAAGACTCATCAGTCCCTTAAAGAGTGAAATTTGAAGCACAGTATAAAAGTGTAGTTAAGCCTTTTGTTATTAAGGCTTACCAGAACTTGCTACATTTAAAAAAAAATGCAACTACCTATCTCCTCTGCTTGCAAAGATATATTTCAGATACACTGAATAGCTAAACGCAAAGCAAAATAAGCAGGAAAAAAAAGTGCATTAAAAATTTTTTTATTAAGTAAATTCTAACCACCCAACGTGGGGCTTGAACTCAGGACCGCAAGATCAAGAGCCCATGCACCGCCTACAGAGTCAGCTAGGCACCCCAAGGTAGGGTATTACTAACCCTAGAATTAGGAAGGGTTATGTGACAAGATGCAAGGGCCAAGAAAGAAAAGATGGAGACGTTCGGCTGCCCGAACGAACCCCCCATCTGCCCACTCTTTGGCCACCCCATCTCAGAGCAGAGTTGGCGGCTCACTATCAGGTCTTGGATCTGAGAACCCTTTGGGGAAAGACTTAAATTTGACCTGTGGCCAGCAGGAGGCGCTGTGGCCCTGTCCCATGGTGTCCGCTCGCCGACTACTCAGGGCAGCCTCCCAGTCTGGGACTGAGCTTCATGCTGGCTGACGGGGACTCAGTGGCCCAGGGCACCTGGACTTGTGTACCGACCCAGCAGCTGCTTCCTCCCTGTCCGTGTCAGGCTGAAAACCCTAGGTCAAGCCCAAATGAGCCCAGTATCCCAGATCAGCGCTGAGTTTGGAGGCGAGCCGCTCTGCCTCACCCTCTTCCAGCCGTAGCTGTCGTCACCAAGTGTAGACAACAAGCCAGTCATAGTGGGCAGTGTTATTTTCCCATTTCTGTTGACTTCCCTCTCCCTCCACAATCTTACAAACTATAAACCCAAATAAATGCATCATCAGATTTCTCTAGAGCAGCTTTCTCCTCCTCAATCACTTGGGGCTGGGTTGGAACGGTTTTGGCTGAGCCCCGCTGAGCCACGTCAGCAGAATTCTCTTTCCTGCATGGCTTGGCTAGGGCGCCGTGTGGGGGAACACGAAGATCCGGAAGTTAGACGCAATGCTGCCATAGTTGTTTCCGTGCCACACGTCACCGCCAACACCGAGGTTAACGCGGGAGAGGAGACTGGTGTCCAGCTGCCCATGTTCTGGTCCACACCTGGCTTTCCTTCCCAACTGCAGATCGGATGGCCTAGAGCAAACACAGGTTCAACACTAGAGGAGAGGCAGGAGGCTCACCCCACGGCATAATCTCTACCCTCGTGGCCCCTGTTCTGCATCCCTCACAGTGATTCTGCCTCCCTAGTCAACCCTGACTGACACTCACCTAGACCGGGACCCTCAGTCTACACATCAGGACTCTGCCTCCAACATCTTTCAAATTAACATAGTCCTCTTGGTCTCCACTGTGAGAACCTTCATTCAGCCTCTGGAGATTGTAGGAGATGCTGTCAGGGGTCTGCCTGTATTCCCTCAACACTTGCATTTCTGCTTGACTTTTAGTTGCTGTCACCCAGGCATCTCTGGCCACCAGCACTGTCTGTGCCTGTGTGAGAGGAAGACAGGGGTGCAAGAAATCAGCAGCTCCCAAGATAAGAGCTGGTACACGGACCTCTCAGTTCTCCTACCCTTCCACGGCAATAGTCTGAAGTGTGTGTTCTAGGATGTTTCCCAGGGGTCCCCAGTGGGATTAAACTCCAGTTGCGCGAGAATGGTAACTTATTTTCCTGCCATCCTTCCCTTCCTTATCCATGTTTTGTAGGATTGCCTCCTAAATATGCTACTTGCATTTGATTCAGGATCAGATTCTGTGAAATCCTAAGGAGATGGTCATGTGATAGGTGACATTCAGAGTGAAATTCTGGAACTGGATAGCTCACCAGCCAAATGGAAGTAAGGACCTTATCAGTGACTCTAGCATGTTGGGTTCCCCAAGTAATAAGACATTTACCTAATAAGACCCTTGAGTGTGGTGGACCCGCTGGTTCAGATGGAAGGGTGCGTCGACTAATATCTCCAACATGTAAACAATATGGCGGAAGTGGTCGCTATAAAATGGTGGAGTGTGTTGGTTGTTGCAAAATGCCAACAGAGTACTAGAAGAAAATGGTGGGCTCAAAGCAGCCAACTGATGTGGGAGCCAGATGGCTTCTATGGCAGTGCTTAAATACCTTTGTAATCTGTGACCAGAGGGAAGGTCAAGATCTGTAGGCAGAGTGTAATGGAGAAACAAGGCAACAGATTTCATAGCCCCAGCATCTGACACGAAAGTCAGGCTCTGAAAGGGAAGGCATGGGACCTAGGACTTGGCATGGGAACATCTCGATGCATACACCCAACATGTGATTCTGATTCAGTAGGACCTCTGGGCCAAAAGGCTTCCTCCTTCCTTCCTTCCTTCATATCTGGAGCTTCCAACTTCACCTGGAGACATTTCAGAGACCCAAGGCTGGTTTAGGATTATGCTTGCCTTACTCAAGAAATGTCCCATAGCCCATCATTTCTCTTGGATAAATAAGCAATGTCAAGTCTCAAAATGTCCTGGATGACAGGAGGAATGACCAAAAAGGATGTAGGAGTTCATGTCAAGATGTGTCTTGAGGGTGTTGGATCAAGAGGAGGGTCAAAAGCTGGATGGAGAGAGTTTATTGATCCGAGTGTAGTCCCCCCATGATTAAGACACCTAGAGTTGGTCCTAATCGGATGGTGCTTGAAACTTGGATAAATGGGACCCTAGTGTCAAAAAGATGGGGATGCTGGAACTTCTTTGACCTTGAGGAACAGGGTCAAAATGATCAGAGAGAGGTGTTCATGTTACAGTGGACTGTTTTCCTGAGGTCTCAGATGACACTCCCTTCATAAAGTGAAGCTGATGGAAGGTATTGCCACTCGGGAAACGCCCAGTGGTGGCTGCCCTCCTGTGGAGGAGGGGCTCGTGCTGGAGACATTGCCACGGACTTGGGCTAGTGTATTGCAGTGAGTATGGCAGGAGTCCCAGCAGCAGCATCAGAGCACAGAGACCAGGTGGAAGAACTTACCACGCAGGGAGTGCGGTGCCTCCTGCGAGTGCCACGCCCAGATTTCCTTTCAGAGCTCCTGGGGGGAGGACTGAGAGATAAAAATGGAATTACCAGTTGCAGCTGCTTCATCCAGGCTCTTCCCATTACTTTACTGGCTGGGTTACAAGTGGTGGACCACTCCTTCCCACATGGACACCCCTAATGAGCAGCTTTTGCTTGGGGAATCAGTGTGGATAAGACTTTCCTAGAACTTCAACCTGAGAGTTTTCTTCACCATGCCTCCTTTCCCAGGTCTCAGTAGTATGGTTATCCCTACCAATTCCTGCTCCTTTCCCCTTACAGCTATTTGCCCTAAAAACTTTCATGCATGTCTAATCCCAGCTTGGTGTCTCACCCTCAGAAGTTTCAAACTGACACAGGCAGAAAAGTTGAGATGGCAACCAAGAGACTCTGGTCCACAGGGACACACAGAAGTGATGACTAGACCACGGCGTATCCAGGTATCAGATGTAGGGGCAGTCACAGATAGCTGGAGTAGTGAGGGCGAGTGGGTGAGCCATACCAGTGATTCAGCCACACCAGTGGAGAGTCACGAGCCCTTCCCAGTTTCCAGATATGAGCTATTCCCAGACCCAGAACAAATCAACAGGAAAACCAGGTGCACTTGAAGGAGGACCTTACAATACTCCAAAAATCCTTCCCAAGGGGATCCTCTCATTACTTATCCAATAACTGCCAGGAAATGGGAATATCCAGACAATTTTGAAGGCTGTTGACACAGCCTCTGAGGTGATACAGAAGGCAGGGCAAAAAAGAAAAAAGAAAAGAAAAGCCATCCTGTTCATTTGGAGGTAGCTACAATACAGAAGACTGGTGATTAATGGATTCTTCTCCCATGTCAGTTTCAAACTGTGTCCAATGGATCTGCAAAACTGTCTGGTGATCATTTCCTGTTTCTGGACATATAATTGACATGGGCATACTTAGCTGGTAGAATCCTCATGTTCATTCATGACCTGTGGAGTAAAAGCCATTATGATGGAAAAGACCAAATGCAAGGTCCTGAAATCATGCCCCACCCTCACAAAGCCAATATAGATAATCAGAAAACAATGTGGGGGCACCAGGGTGGCTCAGTCAGTTGGGCATCCAATTCTTGGTTTTGTGATCTTGGGGTTGTGTGGTTGATCGAGCCCTGTGTGGGGCTCTGGGCTCGGTGCAGAGACTGCTTGAGATCCTCTGTCTCTCCTCCATCTGCCCCTCCCCCTGCTCTCTCTCTCTCTAAAATAAATAAATAAAAACAAAACCTTTCTTAAAAAAAAAACAACAAATAACAACAAAACCAAGAAAAACCAATATGGCACCTAGGTGGAAGGGAAGAATGTGTTCCCACCCCCAAAACTTGAAGTAGATGCAGGGATTCCCATCTTTTTCTTTTCAATCACTCATCTGGTCCCTAAAAATTCTACTTAGATCAGGGCCGAGAATGGTGGTGGCAATCCTGGTTGTTCATTACTAGGACAGATCAACGTGGCACATACTGTGTGATTTTTTTTTTTTACATCTGGTGTACAGAGATGTAATTTAGATATATGAAAATGCATCCTCTTTAGTGTACAGTTCAGAGTTTGAATACATGCATTCAGTCTTGTAACCACCACTGCAATCAAAATATAGAATAGTTCCATCACCCCCCAAAACCCGTCATGCTCCTTTGTCATCACCCCATCCCTCCACCTGCAACCCCTAGCAACCAACCAGTCTCTTTTTTTTAATCCCCATAATTTTGCATTTTTAGAGTGTCGTGTAAATGGAATCACACCATATGTAGCCTTTTTAAAACTGCCTTCTTTCACAAAGCCTGATGCGCTTGAGACAGTGCATGTCCTGCATATATCAGGGGTCATTCATTCCTTTGTGTGGCTGAGTTATTAATCCATTGTATGAATGTTTCAGTTTGTTTATCAATTCACCAAAGGACAAGTCTATTAGCAGGTTTTGGTGATTATTAATAAAGCCACTATAAACACTTGTGTGAAAATATATCTTCTTTTCCCTCGGGTAAATACCTAAGAATGAGATTGCTGAGTTGTAAGTAAGTGTACATTTAACTTCATGTGAAACTGCCAAACTGTTTTACAAAGTAGCCGTATCATCATGCAATGCTTTTAGTAATGTATGAGTGTTCTAGTTACTCCACATCCTTTGAGCATTTAGCATTGTTAGATTTTTGATTTTAGCTATTCTAACAGATGTGTAGTGTTATCTTCTTGTGGTTTTAATTTGTGGCTCTTGTTTTTGTTTTGTTTTAAGTAGGCTCTACACCCTGCGTGGAGCCCAACAAGGGGCTTGAACTCTCAACCCTGAGATAAGACCTGAGCTGAGATCAAGAGTTGGAAACTTCACTGACTGAGCCATCCAGGCACCCCTAACTTGTCGTTCTAATTCCCTAATGACAGTGTTAAGCATCTTTTCATGTACTTATTTGCCTTCTATATCTTCTTTAGTGAAGTATCTGTTCAAAACTTTCCTTTATTAGAATTGAATGGATTGTCTTCTCGTCATTGAGTTTTGAGAGTTCTTTATGCATTCTAGATACAAGCCCTTTATCAGGTATGTATTTTGCAAATATTTTCTCCCAAGCTGTGGCTTGTATTTGAATTTTCTTAACAGGGTCTTTTGAAGAGCAGACCTTTTTTTTCATTTTTATAAAGCTATCAACCTGTTGTTTTCTGGACAGACAGTACTTTTGCTGATATATCTAAAAAATCTTTGCCTAACTTGAGGTCACAAAGATTTTCTACTAGATATTTTATAGTTTTAGGATTTCTTTTCAGGGCTATGGGATTCTATCTATCTATCTATCTATCTATCATTTATCATCTATCTATCATCTATTTTTCCATAATGCAGCCACCCTATCCCTTCCCCCTACCTCCCCAGCAACCCTCAGTTTGTTTCCTGAGATTAAGAGTCTCTTACGGTTTGTCTCCCTCCCCAGCACTATCTTATTTCATTTTTTCCCTCCCTACCCTCCACGATCCCCTGCCCTCCCTCTCAAATTCCTCATATCAGAGAGCTCATATGATAATTGTCTTTCTCTGATTGACTTATTTCACTTAGCACAATACCCTCCAGTTCATTCCACATAGTTGCAAATGGAAGGAGAGCTGTGGGATTTGAAATACTTTTTAGATATGATGCTACTCAAACGTTTGCCAATGAGAGAATGATTATGCAAATGTGTTAATCTATTCCATGGAATATTATGCAGCCACGAAAGAGAATGAACTATTGATACATACAACAAATTGAATGAACTTCAAGGGAATTATGTTAAATGGAAAAAGCCAGTCTCAAAAGGTTGCCTACTATATGATTCTATCAAAGAGATGGAAAACAGAATAATGCTTGCACGGGGTTGGGGATGGGAGGGATGAGGGGTTGGATGTGGTTATAAGGCAATAGCATGAAGGAGCCTTGTGGTGATGGTAGAGCTAAATATCTTCTTGCTTGATGGTGATTGTGCAAAGACACACATGTGATAATATTGGCACATGCACACAACACACACACAAACACACACATGGACAAATGAATGCAGGCAGAATTGGAGAAAATGGAATGTGCTCCAGATCATACCAAAGTCAATTTCCTGGTGTTAATTGCTAACTTCGGAGGACGCTGGGGAAATGTGCCTGGGACATTCTTGCACATTACTTTGCAACTTCGTGTAAATCTATAATTATTTCAAAATTAAAATTTTGGAAAAATTCATTGCAGTTGTTTTGACACGTTCTCCTAAAAAGCCACAATAGCATAATCCCATCTAAGTGAATTATTATCATCCCATAATAGCTAATATCTGCTTCCCAGTCAAATTTCCACAACGGTCCACAAGATGGCTTTTATTTATAGTTACTATTTTAGTTTGGTTTGTCTTCAGAGAAGATCTGATCTCTCTAAACTATATTCTAGTCACTTGTTAGATCTCTCCAGATTCTTTTCATCTATAAGGGTCTATACCTTTTCTTTCTTAATACCCACTTTTTGAAGAGTCCAAGCCAGTGGCTTTGTCTGGCTATTTTCCTGGGGCCCTCGCATTTCCCAAGAGCTGAGAACTAATTGCGATGGGTTTAAACACATCAAATATGCTTATACCCGTGGGCTTACCAGGACACTCGCAAATCAAAGTTGGAAGAAACTGGCACACTGACTTGTTACTTCGACAGTCGGTAAATAAGAGGAAAAAGATCAAATCTTTATCTTGCTTTTAGCTTACATGTAGTTCCTCTGGGGAATGAATCACTGATGAGGGCAAGGTTTCCCACCAAAGTGAAGGAGGAATGAGGGAAGGAGCACAGTCCCAGCTTGCATCCAGTAATGAACGGACGGATTAGGGCGTGTGCTTACATCACAGAAACACAACTTAGAATGAAATGCAAGCCCCGTGTCCTAATGGGTGTCCTCATGTTAATTCTTCCCCCTTGGTTGTGTAGGGCCATCACCCCCCGTTCACCTTGCCCAACCACGTCACAGCCCCTGGGCTTCTGTATGCTCCAAGAACTCTTGCATTTTCACTCTATCTGACCGGCATGCTCTATCCCCCAAGACCCCCTGGTCTTCCTCAGATTTTGGAGGTCTCAGGTCCCAACTCTGGTCAGACTGTTGGGTTCTCCATCTTCGGTATCGCTGGCGCCATATCCAAGCCCACTGGGTTCTGTGTTTCTGTGTCAAATTTGGGATCTGTGTCAAGCATTTCTGTGCACAGAGCACAGCTCTTAGCATCCCAGGCTCTTGTCCTGTGTCAGAGCTGGGAGCGCTCTATATGATCACCAGCTTCATATGCAAGGCATCAGAGGGGTGTGTGTGTGTGTGTGTGTGTGTGTGTGTGTGTGTGTGTGTGCGCGCGTGTGTGATAGAGAGACAGACAGACAGACAGCAGGACAGAATGTGGCCAGTCGCTGATGTGACATGATTTCCCTTCTTACGGAATCACAATGACCCCAGCCATCTCGGGAAATCCTACCCTGGCAGGGTCTTTGGAACTCAAGAATTCCTTCAGTTGTGCGATCAATCTCTCATTCATCTATTTGCTCAACTCCGTCAGCACCTAGTGTTTATCAGACACTCCCAATGAGTAGAATGGATCCTGCCCACCAGGATTTGCAGAATTTGCAGATTAGTTAAGGAGAGAGACTTGCCAAATAAACTTAGATCTGTGTGGCAGGCGCTTAGTTAGGAAACCACAATGTTTACACGTGGCAGGAAGCTGGTAACTGCGTTCAGAGGTCAGGGAAATCTTGCCTAAGGAGTGAGATTTGAGATCGTTGTGGAACCCTGAGCTGGGACGCCAGCTGGAGGGCATTATAAAGGGACAGGAAGTTCTGTCTGCAAACTAACGGCATGGAAAAAGCATTGGAGGCAACGAAGAGAATGAAATGTTGGATCAGTTGCAGATACTCAATGGGACGAAGCACGTGGGGGGATGTATAAGACATGGGGCTTGGGACCAATCTGGGCCAGCCTCCAAAGGCTGTGTCATGACAAGGAGTCTGGATTTTCCCCTTCAATCTGTACTTTCCTGCCTAAGCCAACCCCGCTTGTCGATCAACCGGGATGTGGCTGGTCCAAATTGAGATGAGCCATGAGTGTAAAACACACACTGGATTTTGAGGATTTCATACGGGAAAAAAAAAAAGTTTAAAACCATCATAGCTAATTTTTATATTGACTGCATTATGCAATGATAACATTTGGGATGTATTGGCTTAAATAAAATGCACTATTAAAAATCATTTCACCGGGCGCCTGGGTGGCTCAGAGGGTTAAAGCCTCTGCCTTCGGCTCAGGTCATGGTCTCAGGGTGCTGGGGTGGAGGCCGCATCGGGCTCTCTGCTCAGCAGGGAGCCTGCTTCCTCCTCTCTCTCTGCCTGCCTCTCTGCCTACTTGTAATCTCTCTCTTTCTGTCAAATAAATAACTAAAATCTTTGAAAAAATCATTTCACCTGTTTCTTTTTACCTTTTTAAAAAAGTGTAGCCAACAGAACATTAAAAATTACAGATGTGGTGTGCATAGGTGACTTTCAAAGCTGGGAGGCAAGCAAAGGTTAGTTAGAGAGGAGGAGTGCAGGCAAGGCTGGATCTGGGAGTGATGATGAGGAGGAACAGAGGGTACAGGCTGCAGCAGTGGGGACAGGCAAGAAGCCAGATAATGATCAAGGCGAGAAATGACTCAGTCTAAAGGAAAGGACTTGACAAAGAGGAAGGCCAGGCCTGGTGACTGATGAGGAAATAATGAGAAGAACACAGTGAATTTTAAGGAAGTAGAAGCTCAGAAGGCACCTAGAACACGGCATGAGCTGAGACCATTGTTTCACGCAGGTGGAAGGGCCCGTACTGACGGGTGCCTGCATCTCTGGGGACAACTTGGGCAATGAACCTTCTCAGCCAAGCTTGGGATCACAGGACAGAGAGTCTGCCTGGCCCCTCTCTGAGTAGGGGTACCCTTAGTACCCCGTGGTGTACTTAACCCATGTCAGGGGTCCCTTTCTGCAGGGCACATCCTGACCCACCACCCAGGGGCTCAGGCCTGCAGCACCCTGGTTTCCTCATCACCCAGTAAGCCTGTTGGTGAGGCCACACCCTCCTGCCTCCAGGCTTTTCCATGGGTCTGAGGTTTCCATGGAGTTATCGGGCAGGAGGACGTGAGGTTGACCTTGACCGCCCCAAGTGTGGCTTGATTGAAACCCAGTGGCAGGAGGGCTCCCCTGGGGCAAGGGTCAGCAAGCGCTGGTACTATCTGGTGCAGCCCTAGGTTTCTGTAAATAAAATTAAATAAGGACATAGCCATGCCTGCTCATTTACGTATTGTCTGTGACCGCTGTCACAGTAATTTGGAAAGCCTGAATTATTTACTACATGGCCCTTTATAGAAAATGTTTGGGTGCCTGGGTGACAGTTGTTGGATGTCTGCCTTCAGCTCAGGTCGTGGTCCTGGAGACCCGGGATCGAGTCCCACATCGGGTTCCCTGCGCGGCGGGAAGCCTGCTTCTCCCTCTCTCACTCCCCCTGCTTGTGTTCCCTCTCTGGCTGTGTTTCTCTCTGTCAAATAAATAAAATCTTTAAAAAAAAGAAAGAAAATATTTTCCAGGGACTCCTGGGTGGCTCAGTTGGTTAAACATCTGCCTTCGGCTCAGGTCATGATCCCTGCGTCCCGGGATTGAGTCCTGCATCGGGCTCCCTGCTCAGCTGGGAGCCTGCTTCTCCCTCTGTCTGCTGCTCTCCCTGCTTGAGCTCGCTCTCTCTCTGACAAATAAATAAATAGAATCTTAAAGAAAAGATCTGCCAGCCGCTGCCACTCTCCTCCGCGGAAGAGCCCATGCACTTCTCTCACCTGCATCAATAGTGTTTAATCAAGGTAATTTGGGCCCCTTGGGGACATTTGGCAATGTCTGGGGACATTTTTGGTTGCCATAATTAGGGGCGGAAGGTGCAAGTCTGGACATAGGTTAGAGGCCAGAGATGCTGCTCAGCAGGGCAGCCTCAACACAGAGAACCACGTTCGAATGTCAGCACCTGCTCCCGACCTACCCCTTGGCACCCACCTGTACCCCCTCCAGAGGCTGCCTCACCCTGTGGCCCCTGCATGATACAGCACCTCATCCTCAACAGGTGTGTCCCCCAGGTGCAGCCCGGCCCCCGCAGGACCCCCCCAGAGCGGGGACTGGGGTCAAGCAGACTGTGAGCCGCCAGTCTCCTGGGACCTTCACCCTAGGTCGGTTCTTGGTGTGTCCCGCTCCTTCTGACCTGGGGCCTCCCCAGGGCAACTCAGCACCTCAGGCACACCAAACTCAGAGAAACAACTGTGCGAGACACAAGCAACTTTAATCCTCCAATCTGGCCTTTGGGGGGTGGGGGAAGGGAGGAGAGGGAGGGGTTTCAGCAAGGCTGCCAGGAAAGAAGAAGCTGAGCCGGGACTCTTCTCCTTGACCCTGTGAAGCTCATGGCCTGGGCCCTCCTTGCTCACACACTCCTCTCTGAGGATGCGTGCCCTCTATCATTAGATCACGGTAAGTGTGTCTTGGGGTGCGTGGGACCCTGGAGCAGCAGGCTCCTTCTCTTCCCTCCTCATCTCCCTCACCTTCTCCATGCCCTGGGCCCCCACCGCACAGTAATACATAGCCTCGTCCTCAGGCTGCAGCTCAGCGATGCTCAGATACCCCGTGTTCTTGGCCACATCTTTGGATCCGGAGAAGCGAGGGGGGATCTTGGAGCCCTGGTTGTTGTCTAAGTGGGAGAAATATCTCAGCACGAATCTGGGAGGGTGGCCGGGCCTCTGCTGGTACCAGTAGATGCTGTAAATGCTGACGTCATGGTCTCTGCTCAAGGTGCAAGGCAGGTGGATGGTGGTTCCAAGGGACGAGGACATAGATGGCGGCTGGCTCAGCACCGGCTGAGAGCCACAGCCTGGGGACACAGAAGCGCATGGCTATTCGGGGCAGTTGAGGGCAGGGGCTGGGGCTGGGCTGGCGAGCTCAGGGGGTTCTCACCTACACAGTGGGCGAGGATGGGGGTGCTGAGCTCGGGGATCTCACCTATACAGTGGGCGAGGATGGGGGTGCTGAGCTCGGGGATCTCACCTACACAGTGGGCGAGGATGGGGGTGCTGAGCTCGGGGGTCTCACCTACACAGTGGGCGAGGAGTGCCAGCAGGGCCAGAGTCCAGGACATGGTGTAGACGTGCTGCGCTCTGTCTCCTCTGTGCTGTGCCGGGTCCTCTCAGGGCTGGGCCAGCACCGGCCTGTGCCCTCCCAGGGGTGGAGCCATTGCAGGGCTGCTTCCTGGCCGCCAGCATCCCGAACCCTCTAGAATTGCAGCATCGGTTGGGGAGCGGTGCCGTGGCCGCGTGGCAGCGCCTGGGGAGGAAGCACCTGCTGGAAGCTCACGGGCCGGTGCTCAGGAGGCCGGCCTGCGGGTCTGGGCCCTAAGGTGGGGTGACCTCAGTGTCTTCCGGGGGGAGCTGAACCCCACGGTAATCCGGTTCTTGTCCAGGTTTACATGCCTGGTGAACCAGTCGAGAGAACACAACCTCAGGGCGGTGAAAACATCTGCACCGTGCAGCAGAAAATGCTGGGACCCTGGGGCCAGTGGGGTCCTCTGTCCTCCTCTACGGTCCTGCCACTCCCCTCCCGCCTAACCCAGCCCCTTTCCCCTAGAAGGAAGGAGCAGTGACTCCCAGCTTCTGGGAGAGCAGCACCAGCGGGGCTTGGGGTTGGGGTGGCGGTGCGCCCATGGGAGCCCAGGCCGGGTGAGGGCAGAAGTAGCCCGGTTCTCCAGGTGTCTGGCCCCAGCCGTCCTGACCTCTCTCTCCTTCACGACAGTCTCCCCAGGGAGCGGGTATGACAGCGCCCCGCGGTCCTCAGCCCCCCCTTGGCAGTCCCTGCACCTGTAAGGGTTCCGTGCGCTCTGTCCCTGCCTCGCCTGCATTTGACCCCATCACCGAGCACGTCCAGAAGGCCCGAGGCCTGCCCTCTGCTGCCCACAAAGCCCTCAGACGAAGCTTAATGTCCCTATGTTAATCAGAGCTCTCCAGAGAAACAGAACTAACAGGGAGGTATATATAGGAAGAGATTTATTATGAGAACTGGCCTCGCTCAAGTATGGAGACTGAGAAGTCCCGTGATCTGCCGTTCGTCTGTAAGAACGTGAGCCAGTGACCCGTGACTTGCCATCTCGCAGACCCGGGAAAGTCGGGGTGTCGCTCAGTCTGAGGCCTGAGAATCAGGGGAGCCGGTGGTGGAAAGCCCCGTCCAAGGGCAGGAGAAGACCGGTGTCCCAGCTCAGTGGGCAGACGGGAAGGAGAAAAGGACCAGTTCTTCCTTCCTTCCCCTTTCTGTTCTGTTCAGGCCCCCAGTGCACTGAGAGATGGCCACCCACACCGCGAGCGCCTGTGGCTTCAATGAGTCCATCCGTTCAGACGCTGATCTCATTTAGAGACACCTTCGCAGACACACCCAGGAATAACGTTGAATTTGGGCATCCTTTGAATTGAGTCCCACTGATATATGAAATCAACCGTCACACTTCATCATCCCTTCTTTCCTCATCTCATTCTAGAACTTTCTCAGCACGGCACAGTCACAGAGGGAAGTCCAGGAAGTGAAGTGGGTCCTCAGTTCTCAGTGGGCTCTTTTTTTTTTTTTTAAAGATATTATTTATTTATTTGAGAGAGAAAGAGTGCACAAGCAGGGGGCAGAGGGTGAGGGAGAAGCAGACTCCTCACTGAGCAGGGAGCCCGAGGTGGGATGATGACCTGAGCCCAAGGCAGATGCTTAACTGACTGAGCCTCCCAGGTGTCCTCTCAGGGGTCTCTAAGGCAAGGTCTCTCTTCTGGTGGAGGAAAAAGATAGAAAAGATAAAAAGAAAAGGGGGTCACTCAGGGGTGTGGCTCATCTGAGCTGCTGTTTCTTCTCAAAAGGCATAAATAGAACTAGCCGCTGAGATGAGAACACATGTTGAATTCTAGAAGGGGCCGCAAGGTGGTCCACACCTACAATAACTCCCAGGGCAGAGGGCAGGAAAACTGGCGCTGACTTAGTTCCCCGTGGGGCTGGCCATCTGCCAGCTGGCTCCTTCTGACATCTGTGCTGAAGACCTTCTGGGTCATACTGACAGCGGGGACCCAGAAAGTTCCCAGCCTATGAAAGACATCCTCTTCCAGGGCAGGAGAGGAAGTGGGAGGGGTTGCTCACCAGCAACTTGCCTCCCCATAGCCCTCCGCAATTACAGGTGTGGTTGTCTGGGGCTTATTAGGGATAACAAAACACACCTCTAGAGCTCTCATCCCCTGAGAATCTCCAGGCAGACAGTCTGTCTTTTGCTGTCCTGCCCTCTGCTCCCTTGTGGTGTATTCAATATACTTCTATTTCCGGGAAAGAAAGAAGAAAGAAAGAAGGAAGGGAAGGGAAAGGAAGGGAAGAGAAGGGAAGGGAAGGAAAAGGAAGGGAAGGTGTTAGGAGTTAGGGGTAGGACTAGGGATTAGGATTAGGGTTAGGTTAGGGTTAGGGAAGGGAAAGAGAGAGAGAGGGGAGAGAGAGGGAGAAAGAGAGAAGAAAGAAAGAACGAAAGAAAGTAAAAGATATAGAAGGGAGAGGGAAGGTAGTAGGGAAGGGAAGATATGGGAAAGGAAGGGAAGGGAAGGGAAGAAACTCCAAAAGTTTCAACACTTCTGTGCCACGAATTGGTAGAAGATCAAGTATATATTTCTTATATTCACAATATCACAGGCTGGTGCTCCCAACTAAGGAGGACTTATGCACTGACATTTTAGGGGAAATCGTATTTGGGTTATTACATGGCTTCTTCTTCCATGTCGGCCAGGATGCTTTGCGAGTCTTTGAGCTCGCGCAGCCCCTGTGAATAGCCCTGGTCCTACAGGTGACCCTTGAATGCTCTGATTTGAACTGTGTCGGTACACTGATATGTGGATTTTTTAAATGATTTTATTTATTTGTTTGAGAGAGAGAAACACAGTGAGTGAGGGAACACAAGCAGGGGGAGTGAGAGAGGGAGAAGCAGGCTTCCCGCCGAGCAGGGAGCCTGATGCGGGGCTCGATTCCAGGTCTCCAGGATCATGACCTGAGCTGAAGGCAGATGCTTAATGACTGAGCTACCCAGGCGCCCTGATATGTGGATTTTTAAAAGATTTTATTTATTTATTTGAGAGAAGAGAGAAAGGAGCATGAGTTAGGGAGGAGAGAGAGGAAGGGCAGAGGGAGAGAGGGAAGCCGACTTCCTGCTGACCAGGTGGCTCCATCCCAGTGCTCCAAGACCTCAACTCGAGTGAAAGGTAGATGCCAAACTGACATCCACCCAGGTTCCCCATACATGGACATTTTTTTTTTTTATAAATATAGGACGGTACTATATAAATGTATTTTCCCTTCCTTATTTTCTTAAAAACCCTTTCTTTTCTCTGGCTTACTTTAACTTTTCCTTTTTGAGATAAGACAACACATTCCCAACAACTCTGTATTGAAAAGAAAACTCTAAATTATGCATGAATGTCATTTGAAATCCAAAACTTCACATTTTGAAAATGGCGTGAAGTCCAAGTATGCGTTGCTTATGGATGGAGAATGCTGGGCGTGGCTGGGAGAGCTGGAGAGATGGGAAAACCTGCTGGGTGAACCTGACAGTAAGCCCGAGGCAGGGCTTACACGCGGAGAGGAAAAAGAGCCTATCTCAGATGAGACTATGGGCTCCCTTGCTCCGGAAAGTTTCGATAAGGAGATGTCCCAGTGCAAGGTCAAAAGCAAAGTCAAGAGAATGATTCTGAGCATCGGCCACACCTGTGCCATGGTGATGATGGTGGTTCAGGAGATGAAGGTGAATCTTCACCAACACTTTATTTTTCCCACTACCCTCCAAAGAAGGGCCACACAAATACAGAAACAAACAAACAAACAATCAAGAAAACGCACCTGCAGTGTTACTTTTTACTGAATAGAAAGAAGGAATCAGGCATCTAGCCTTGGAGGCTGCGACTGGGGGGGCGCGGCCTTCAGATGCCCATCCTGCAGCTGAGACGCAGGAAGGCTCTGATGTGGTGGTGGTGGAGAAAGCTAGAGTGCTCGGCATTACGACCCACGGTTTGTAGGAAATCCTGGCTATGAAGACGCCATTTGCAGAGAGGCTGCCAAGGTCTCTTTGGAGAAGGCAGAAGAATGAGGAAAGCCTCAGCAAGAACGCTCATCCTCACCAGGAATAGCATTTTCTTGGCATTGTGGCAGAAGAAGAATTGTTACCCTCTTCCTTGACCCCACATCCAGCTTCTCCTGCTCAGGTATCCCCTGTCTGCCCAGAGAAAAAGACTCCATCCCAGAAGGGCTGGGGCGGCAAAGGGTGGAAGGTGTGAGGCTGAGTCGGAGACACGAAGTCTTACCCTGAAATGCAGCTGGGTCTGTGAAGCCAGGGACGTTTGCTCAGAGCACTGCAGCCCATGCAGACTTTGTTGTTTTTAAAGATTTTATTTATTTGACACAGAGAGAGAGAGATCACAAGTAGGCAGAGGCAGGCAGAGAGAGAGGAGGAAGCAGGCTCCCTGCTGAGCAGAGAGCTTGATGCGGGCCTCGATCCCAGGACCCTGAGATCATGACCTGAGCCAAAGGCAGAGGCTTTAACCCCCTGAGCCACCCAGGCGCCCCGCCCATGCAGACTTTAATGATGCTGCAAAGAGGCATCCTGGGTCAACCGACTGCAAATGATCTGCTTCTCAAGAGTGCTGGGAAGAGTACAAATACACTTTATAATATTAACATCCTTGTGCTCTCCTCATACGGGATTGCAATATTCGTAGAATTTTTCAAGGAAGTTTGATCTTATTCCACATTCTTGTATTTTAATCCGAGTGATGGCTTTTTAAAGTTTTTATTATATTTTTTATTTACTTTAAGTAATTTCTACGCCCACCGTGGGGCTCAAACTCATGACCCTGAGATCAAGAGTCATATGTTCTTCTCACTGAGCCAGCCAGGTGCTCCAGGGATTTTTTGGGGGAAAAAAAATTGTTACTTTGCTATTCTTTATTCAGTATTGATCATTTTAGAGAAAATCTTTTTTTTAGACTTTAAATTTATTTTATTTTTTTCAGTGTTCCAAGATTCATTGCCCATTCCCCACACCCAGTGCTCCATGCAATAGATGCCCTCAGTACCCACCACCAGGCTCTCTCACCCCCCAGCCCTCCCTCCAAGTCCCTCAGTTTGTTTCTGTGTCCAAAGTCTCTCATGTTTCATTTCTCTCCCTGGATTACCCTACTTCCCATTTCCTTTCCTTCTCCTGCTGTCCTCTATATTACTCCTTATGCACCGCAAGTAAGTGAAACCATGTGATACTTGACTTTCTCTTCCTGGCTTATTTCACTCGGCATAATCTCCTCCAGTCCAGGCCATGTTGCCACAAAAGTTGGATATTCATCCTTTCTGATGGAGCCGTAGTATTCCATTGCATATATGTACCATATATTTTAGAGAAAATCTTAAAGCTGAAGGTTCATATACACTACGCAGTTACATTCCATTGTTTACCAGCATTTTAAAGATGTTTCTCAATGTACTGTTACAATCTTTGCAACTTAAAAATTCAAGTCATCACTTCAAACTGTGGTGAGCTCTAACAAGAAAGCTGGTACAGCATGGTGACTAGAGCTGAGGATACTATATATTTGCAGGTTGCTAAGAGAGTAGATCTTCAAAATTCTCAACACAAGAAAAAAATTCATGATTAGGTGGGGTGATGGAAAGTACCTACACTTATTGTGATCATTTCACAATGTATGCAGGCATTGGACTAGTACGTTGTATAAACAAAACTAATATCAATTATATATCCCCCAAAAAAGGTTTT
>PITA01026646.1:0-22284 GCA_004023965.1 Spilogale gracilis
ACACACACACACACACACACACACACACACACACACACACACACACACACAGGGAAATGCTTCCATGATACTAGAGGTGTGGGAACAGAACGGTGCATGAGCTCTTAAGGTCGCCTCCTTGAAGAGCATACAAGTCCCACCTACACGAGTGGCCAACACAAGTCACATGAGATGCCTAACTTTAAAAGAGATGACAGATTACAAACTTAGCATGTGCCCATAAAGGGAGAGAACTAGACAGTTTTATTAGGCACAGCCCAAATGGCTTGAGGTTGAGTAAAGGCAATCTGATGTCAGAATCAGGACCTTGTGATTACCAGAAAGGGCCTGTCCCCTCTGCAGATCGCAAAGGAAAGACCTCTGTAAAGAGTAATTTGAGAAGATAATAGGTAATGTTTCAGTAGGTTGGTGTCTACACAGGGAAGGGAATGGGCCAGTGGAGTTGGTAGTTGTCAATGAATAGAGAGATGAGAACAACAGAACCCCACTATTGAAGGAATTGCAACCAAATCCCGAAGTTGCCAGATGCTTGTGGGCCCTCGGTCTCAGAGGGAGAGGCATCCATGGATGTTAGGTAGAGGAGAAATCTGAATCTATTTTGCAAACAGTCTTGAGACACTTAATAAAATATCATTCTTTTAAAAATTAAAAAATAATAAAAAATAAAACAATGAGTCTTATTGAAAGCAATCAGGTAAAAGGCAAAAACTCAACCCTGGCAGAATTTGGCATTTGGCTGAAACCCCTCCACCCAGGACTCTATGACCTTGGCCTTGATCACTGAATTTCCAAAATCCCTGATGTTCTCTATGCCAGAATACCAGGGAAAAATGAATTTTCATTCCTGATAAAATTTAACTAACACCTTTTGTGAAATACAAAATCCCTGGCAGGACCAGGAATATGGGAAGAAAAATGAGAGCTCATCCTGAGAGGGACACAGTCGTGGCGCTGCCATCCGCCCACAGGAGGAGGTTATCCTTAAGGCCCATTTGTCTCTGTAAGCTGGGAGCACTCTTGTCTTACATGAAGCTGTTGAGTTACCCACCGCTATGCCGGGCTCATTTGCTTCTATTACCCCACTAGAAAGCATAAAACATGCTTTTAAATCTCAAAACAAGGATTCAGTTTGATTGATAACAGAGCCAAACAGGTGGGTGGCTGAGAGGGTAAGGTTATGAGCGTGGGCTCTTCTTGGGGTCAGGGCTTTCTGCTCAGGGGCTAGGAGAGAACGCAAAGTCCCTGTTCGCCGCTCCTGCTCCAATACTGACTACTCCACGCCCTCCTCACGCTGCCGAATCAGCCTGTCCTCCGTGTTTCCCGAAATGGGCTCAGGCTGTGCCCCAGACAGGCTAAACCGCAATCTGCCTTTTAACAAAGTCCCCACTTGATCTGTACGCACTCTGGAGTTTGCGAGGCTTTGTTTTGCAGAGTTTTAAGCCACTCCTGAAAGAAGCCGCTGCCTCCTTTTCCATCTTGTCAAACAAATTAACACTAACCACCCAGTTAATAATTCTCCTGCTTCAGAGCCTTTAAAAAAAAAACAGTGAAAGACAAATACTGTACGATTTCACTTATATGTGGAACCTAAAAACCAAAACAAACGAATGAATAAACAAACAAAAAGCAGAAGCAGACCTATAAATACAGAGAACAAAACAGATGGTTGCCGGAGGGAGAGGGGGAGGGAAGAGTGGGAGGCTCTTCCAGTTGTGGAAGGAGTGAGTCCCCGGGATCAAAGGCACAGCACAGGGAATCTAGTTAATGATATTGTAATAGCGTGACATGGTGACGGATGGGAGCTATACTTGTGAGCATAGCATAGTGTATACAGTTGTTGAATCGCTATGTTGTACGCCTGAAACCAATGTAATGTTATATGTGAACTGTATTCAAATTTTTTTAAAAAGCCTCTATTTGTATGAATGGACCTACACCTACCTTAGACAATTCCCTTTCAGTATGTCCCTATTCTAACACTTGCCTCCATACACGTAAAATTACCTCTCGCAGATGGTTTTTCAGGCACACACGACCGGCCATCGTATTTCTAACTTTATTCTGACCCTGTACTACTATTTGCCAAGTCCAAACAAGGGTAAGGGACAGCGTACATAACATGTATTTCTATTTACAGGGATTCAATGGAATGTTGTCTTTTTTTATTATTATTACTTTGTTTGTTTTGCTTGTGACTAGCTGGACAGTCTGGACTATGTCCTGCTTTACTGTACCCATCTGGTCTGGTCTCCTGTCCATGTCGGAATGCTGAGAGACGCCCCTGGGGAAGAAGGCTCAAGTGAACCCATTCTCTCCATTTTTAAAAAGTCATGAGCTGTCACACTTTACTTTAAAATATTGATGCTCGGTGTCAGAGCAGTTTCATTTGAAAATAAGGTCTTAGTGTGCTAAGGAAAATGTTATCATGATGTCCTTATCAGTTACATCACCACCTGCTTGGGAATTTAAAATAAAGCAAGAGAAGTAGATGTTACACTCAAACTCAAGGAGCCTGAATTTAAAAAGGTATTTTTGTTTCACTGCCATTTGCTTTTAAACGCAAGACTCCACTTTCTGCCTTCAGAAGCTGAAGTCAGTACCATGGGTGCAGATGTGCGTCTCAACATTATTGGTGGCAACCCAGAAATTATGTTCTCCGGAGGATTTTCATGACATGCGGTCCTCAAAAGCCTTTAAATAATCCCTAGTAAAGTCGAGAGACTACTTCCAGGTGACAATAGGACTGGAAGTGATATGACGTTTGTACGTGATGGGCTACTCATTTTTCAGAAATAAAGAATCTTGTGAAAAGAGGAATTATGACTCGTATTTACAACAACTTTTCGTAAACATCCCCAAATTCCAGGCACAAGACAAAAGGCATGACTCATGTCACGGTAGGCATTACAGCCCAGGGAAGTGACCCTTGTGAAGATTGCTTCCCTAATGCCTGAGAATGGCTGGGAGGAGATCTGCCGGAAGCTGATAATAGGTACTTCATCGAGGATCACCAGGCAAAATCTGGTTTTTGATCCAAGAGCATTTCCTTGGCTAAAAATGTCCTGTTTCCAGACCTGAATTTGATTTTTTTAGTGGATCATGATTGAGCAGACTGAAACCTTGAAAAAATCCACTCTATATATGATTCTAATTCTTTAACTTGCGCTGTCATTTGAGTCCCTGTGAGGAGATGATCTTGATGGGTGTAGCTCGACTTCTTCCACATGCTGTGTTTTTTCAGGGGGCTAGTGGGTGCTCTCCCTCTCAGATAGACCTCCTCCAAGGCTCCTTAGCCGGCCCAGGACCTCACCTGCAGGGGGCATTCCTATGCGTGAAGGCGGCCACTCACACAGCAGTTGGCTTAAAAGGTCCCTTTCAGATGGCCCACTCTGAGTGGGGTGAGGAGTCTGCATTTTTACAGACATTCCAGATGATTCTAAGGAGGTGATCCTCCTATAAGTTTAGGGAAACATGGGCTACTACCTAGTTAATTCCTCATCTTTTAAAAAAAACTTTATACCAAAACCCAGAAAGTAAGCATTGACGAGAATATAGAGAAATTGGAACACGTAGAATAGTGAGACTGTTACGGTAAATGGTCCAACAGTTCCTCAAAAAGTGGAACATAAAATCACCATATGATCCAGCAACCCCACTTCTGAGTACAGATGTGAGGAATCGAAAGCAGGGTCTCCAAGAGATTTTTGAACACCCAAGTTCACAGCATTATTTGCAATAGCCAAGTGGCGGAAGCAACCCAAGTAGCCGTGGACAGGTGAATGAGTGAATGAAATGTCACAGGCACACTGGAATTTTTATTCAGCTTCTAAAAGTTAGGCAATTCTGATCTGTGTGATACCACAGATGAACCTTAAGGGCATGCTGCTGAATGAAATAAGCCAGACACAAGAGGACGAATATTATAGGATTCTACTCATTTAGTTCCCTGTAGTAGTAGTCAAATTCAGAAACAGAAAGTAGAATAGGGGTTTCCAGGGGCTGGGGGAGGAGTGGGGAAACCGGGAATTCTTGTTTAATTGGGTACAGAGTTTCAGTTTTGCAAAATGGATGGTGGTGATGGCTGCACACCGAAGTGGATATACTGTATACTTGCCATGGTTAAGATGATAAACTTAATGGTATGTTTTACTACTATTGAATACTGTAATTAAAAATACTCCAAACCCCTGAAAGAGAAAGAACATTATGCAAATAACAAACGATGGGCTCCATGACTTTGCATTTCAGGTAGGTCAAAGTGCACTTAAGGAATCCAGGATGCACAGAGCTTGAAGAAACCTGCTCCAGGTCAGACAGCTAGTACACAGTACGGCCAGGATTTGAATCCAGAGTCAGCTGAGCCTGAAGCCTCCATGCCCATCTCTTCTGCCTCCACTGGCTCATATCTGTTTGGATGTCAAGAAATCTTTGAGGCCTTTGTCTGAGGCCTGTGTTGGGGCTATTGAAAGATAAGGCATTAGTTGCAAAAGTGGAAATGGGGAGGAGGATGTTATGGGGAAGAGGGTTATTGGAAGTGGTGTTGGAAATGTTGACCTAGGGACGCCTGGGTGGTTCAGTTGGTTGGGCGACTGCCTTCGGCTCAGGTCATGGTCCCGGAGACCCAGGATCGAGTCCCACATCGGGCTCCCTGCTCGGCGGGAAGCCTGCTTCTCCCTCTCTCACTCCCCCTGCTTGTGTTCCCTCTCTGGCTGTGTTTCTCTCTGTCAAATAAATAAAACCTTTAAAAAAAAAAAAGAAAAAAGAAATGTTGACCTAGCATTGGAGAGGGTGGATTTGGGCTAATTAGTAGAAGTGGAAACAGAAAGTAGATAAGCTCAGCAGAGAGAGAGGAAGGAAAAAGGCAGAAATGGGGAGAGTGAGAGGAGCCAAGAGTCAGAACCAGAGCCTGTGGAAATGCCTGCGTGAAGGGAACAGACTAGGAAGCAGGGTCCAATGATGGGGAGAGAAAAAAGGGAGAGGAAGCCTCACGACCGGGCTTTTCCATGGCAGACCCCAACTTAGGGGCTAGTCACAGGAATTCATATTTGTACGGATCTCGCAGGCTCCACGGGTATGAAATGTTCATGAGGGCTATGTGAGGTCACGTACAGGGGCGCGGTTGTTTTCATTTTATAGACAAGCAAAGTGAACCACAACGATACTGGCCAGTTTCTCAAGGTCATATAGCAACAATCAAGTCCAAATCTTCTAAGTTCAGATGCCCTTTTCTTTCCATTGCCAAGGGGGCAGGGGAGCACCAACCAGGTGCAGGTGATAAGGGGATGAGTCATTGGTAGGGACAAAAATGTTAATAAATACAACAAACTATAGGTCAGTCTGCTTTTTTACATCAACGTGTACTGATATTTCTACACAATTCACCTTCGTAAAAAATCTTCCCATGGGATAGGCTCCAAACAACTGCTGAAGTTATTGGTGAATTTTACTCATATAAGTAAGCTTCACACAAGCACACCTCAATTACTAATCCTTCCATAATCATTGTATTCTATATGGAAATTAATTTGGAGAATCCTCAATTATTCTGACTTACATGGATTCATCTACAAGCAGCCATTTTGACAATACATTGAAAACAAGGTGGCCTCACTCCAGTGTACCTTGGGCCCGTTTTCTGTCTCTGACCCTGTAATACAGCATGCTACTGTGTTTCAAGAGCAGATTCAAAATGAACAATGATAGGATAGTGATGATACAAATGAAAAAAACAGAGCTTGCATTACTGCGATGTTGCTAATTTTAAACCATGCAGAATTCTTTTGTGCATTTGAAACGTAAGAGTGATATAGTATGGTGAAGTGCAATATTTTTGTCTGATACATGCAGATTTCAGTTTATAACCAAAAATAGCTTACTAAATTTGGACTGCCTTCCCACCCTCCCATCCCCCTGCTGCCCAGGGCCTGTGCCCATGCCTCCAGAAGGGTCAGGGGGATGCCTGGCTGCACCACTGTCAGTCCCCCTCTTTTCCCTCTGCTCCTCTGTTCAGCCTGCAAAGACCCAGCAAGGAGGGCCTCCAGCTGCCAGAGCTCCCAGGCATCTGGCCCTGGCAGGTCAAGATTTTCTCGGTCCCCTCTCCCCTTTTACCTGAAGAACAGAATGCAGAAGGCTTTGGGAAGTGCCAAACAGCTTCTCCTCTCAAAGAGGCCAAAGCTCCATATTCTGGAATGGTTAAAAATAATCTCAAGGTCTAGGGGGAGAAGGGGGTCCCAGAGAAGTATTGTCCCAGGGAGCTCACACAAATAGCAGTCCATTTCCTCAAATAGAGCTTAAAATAGTAAATGAGCAAGCTAAGCAGTTTAAATTTATCATTAAAAGATTTCCATATTCTGTCACAAACACTTTTTTTGGTCTTGGACAAAACTGACATATATGTTCCTATACTACACTTTGCTTAAGTTTTAGGATTACATATAACACAGAAACACCTATACACCCGCTAAAGTACATATATACATCCACATACATAATATTAATGCTATATCATTCACATATGTAAATATGTATTTAATAACTATATCTTTCTTTTTTTTTTAGATTTTATTTAAAGAGAGAGAAACAGACAGAGATAGTGAGAGAGATCATGAGCAGGGAGGAGAGGAAGAACCAGGCTCCCTGCTGTGTGGAGAGCCTGATGTGGGCCTCGATCCTGGGACCACGGATCATGACCTGAACCAAAGCAGACGCTTAACTGAGACTGAGCCACCCAGGCGCCCTGATAACTAGGTCATTCTATGTGCATATAAATTTGGTCTCACGTATATACGTGTCTATTTATGTTACAAAACCAAGTAGATGCTGATTGGGGATAGTCTTTGGAAGAAAATCTGAACATAGGAATGCAATGTATTTTCATTACACATTATTAGATGAATAGATTGTATTCATTCTTCCTCATAGAACTTCCTGCAAAATGCAAAAAAGGGTTCACTTTTCCCTAGAGGTTAAAAAAAAAGGTTTACTTCCCCTTCCCCCCCAAAATAAAAGAAAATAATTCCTAATAACAGAAGACTTAGAGATGAATATAAGTCCTGAAAAAGAACTGAATGCATTTTGACATTATCTTCAACTGAGTATTAAACTGTCAAAGATCTGGGGTAAGTACAGTTAAGCAAAGTTCCAAACACTACCACCCCGGGAATACTCTAGCAGTGCACACAGATCAAAAGGCTCTAGGTAAGTCCTGCACGCCAAGGGGGGTTCTGAACCTAGACCTGACCCATCAGCCAGTCTTGGTGTTGCAGGACAAATCTAATTCAGACTTTGAATCCCAAACCGGGATTCGACTTGCTTTAGCGAATCCTTGAGAGAGGAATTTAGTTTCTGTGGAATTTCTTTATGTTTTTATACTGATTTCTGAGCATAAATCCCAAGTCTGCCCAAATCTGCACTGGTCCCCATCAGGAGCCCCCAGTGGACTTCTAGAACCTCCCCATGTCCCAAAGCCGTGAACCCTGACCAGAGTCAGAGAATATGGTAGTGGGTCCAGGAAGCCTGGTCTTGCCTAGTGAGAGAGTTCCGGAGCACTGGCTTCAGAACTACGTCAGAATTCATGTCAAGGTCCCCTGCAGTCTTCCATTGGACTTAGTACCAAGCTCTGCAGGGTCCGTGACATCTTCCTACAGAAAACACTCCCAGCAAAGGTCGGGAAGAGTGCACACTGCTCTGCTGGGGCTCCACTGTGAGGCGACAGAAGACAGGGGATGGATCTAATAGTGAAATTCTGTGGCTTTCTCCCGAATTCTGAAAAGGTTTTCCTCTAAATCTTTGAGAGTTTCCTGTGCCTGTTACAAGGTTACGTATTTGGCTCAATGCGGATTTTTTTCCCTTAGGCACATATATAGGACTCCTAGAGGAAACAGGACAGACATAAACATACTAACTTCTTGTTGAGGCTCTAGGTTCTGCGAACAATAGCAGCTGCCAGTATGAACAGAACAACTGAGAAGTGTTACTCTTTTTGTGTTAATAGTACAAACATAATCGTATGTTTCCTCCATAGCTGTTTCCAAAGAGTTCAAAAGATTTTTCAGATAATTTGCAAGAGGTTCTCAACCTACTGGCTGTACCAAAATTGGTTTGGGAAACCTTGGTACCAGGAAACTGGAGATTCAGTCCTCTCCTACATCTACCTCCAAGGTCACTATTTTGCAGAATAAGGACAATAAAGCATAAATCTTTAACTGGTACGTGTTGAAGGGCATGCTGCATTTAATGACCAGATAAACAGAGATAAATAGGTTCCCATGGCTGGGGTTACCCTTGGTAGCAGGACCTAGATTTTCCTTGATTTCTGGGAGAAAGGCCTCCATCACCAGGTCCTCACTAATGTGACCAACGGCCTCCTTCCTGGACACAGCTCCATGATACTGATAAGCTTCAGTCTGAATATAACTCACCTCTCCATCCGCTTTGTAACAACTTTAGAGCCAGATTTTTTCCCCCTTTACTTCTTTCCTATTCCCCATGGTAGAGTGTTCTGCTTACAACAGATGTTCAATAAAGGACAAATTCTTGATTAAACTCACTGCCTTGTAATTTTTCATTGTTGTGATTTTTGATGACCTAAAATCCTTTCTTAGTTTGTGCAAGGGTAGGCAGAGAGAAAGTGAAACTGTTCTGGGTCTCTGGGAGCTGGAGCAAGGAGGTAACTGCGGCGTAAGAACAGCAAAATCAGGCACATGATGTGTGACTTTTATTTGAGCCACTGCACCCTTTGACTATTTAAGGAAGAGCTGTCACGTTACAATGTTACAGGCAAGTCCTATAAAAGGGACCTCAGAGACCACCTACTGAAACCCTTCATCTCTACTGAATACCCTCCAGCAGTAGTCCCTGTTACTTGTAGAAATCTATGCATTTTGAGAAAGCTTTACCTAAAGATCACATGTTAGGCCACAAAACAATCTCAACAAATTCAGGAGAATTAAAATCAATCAAGCATCTTTTCTGACCACAATGGTATGAAGCTAGAAATTAATTTTAAGAAGAAAACTGGAAAAAACACAAATATCTGAGAACAAAACAACATGTTACTAAACAATCAATGGGTAAATGAAGAAATCAAAGAGGAAATCAAAAAATAACTTGAGACAAATGAAAATGGAAATACAACTTTCCAAAATCTATGGGACAGGACAAAAGCAGTTCTAAGAGGAAAGTTCAAAGTGGTACAGGCCTACCTCAAAAAACAAGAAAAATCCAAATAAACAATTTAACTTTGCACCTAAAGGAACTACAAAAAGAACAAATAAAGCCCAAAGTTAGTATAAGGAAGGAAATAATAAAGATAAGAGCGGAAATAAATGAAATAGAAACCAAAAACCAAAAAAAGCCCAACAATAGACAAGATCAATGAATCTAAAAACTGGTTCTTAAAAAGATAAACAAAATTGATAAACCTCTGCCCAGACTCATAAAAAGAGAGAGAGCCCAAACAAATAAAATCAGAAATGGAAAGAAGTTATAACTGAAAGCAGAGAAATACAAAAGATCATAAGAGACTATTATGAATAATGTATACCAAAAAATTGGAAAACCTAGAAGGGATAAATTTCTGGAAAATACAACCTTCCAAGACTGTGTCATGAAGAAATAGAAAATTTAAAAAGGCTGATTATAAGTAATAAATTTGAATTTGTTTTAATTTTTTTTAATTCCCCCAAAATAATAGTCCAGGACCAGATAGCTTCATAGGTAAATTCTACCAAACATTTAAGGAAGAGTTAACACCAACCTTTCTCAAATTATTCCAAAAAATTGAAGAGGAAGGGACATTTTGAAACTCATTTTATAAGGCCAACAACTCATACCAAAATCAGACAGACACCACACAGAAAAAAAAAAATTATAGGCCAAAACTGTTGATAAACGGAGATGCAAAAATCCTCAACAAAATGTTAGATAACCAAATTCAACAATACATTAAAAGGATCATATGCCATGATCAAATGGGATTTGTTCCAGAGAAGTAAGAATGGTTCAACACCTGCAAATCAATCAGCATGATATACCACATTAACAAAATGAAAGATAAAATATGATCACCTCAATCGATGCAGAAAAAGCACTTGACAAAATTCAACATCCGTTTATGATAAAGACTCTCAACAAAGTATAGACAGAAGGAACTTACCTCAACATAATGAAGGCTATATATGACAAGCCCACAGCTAACATCATACTCAATAGTAAAACACTGAAATCTTCTCCTCTAAGATCAGTAACAGACAAGGGTTTCCACTCTCACCACTTTTATTTAACATAGTACTGGAATTCCTAGCCACACCAATTAGGCAAGAAAAAGAAATAGAAGTCATTCAAATTGGAAAAGAAGTAGTAAAACTGTCACTATTCGCACATGGCATAATACTATATATAGAAAACCCTAAGGACTTTACCAAAAAAGTTAGAACTAATAAATGAATTCAATAGAATTACACGATACAAAATTAACATACAGAAATAGCTGTTTTTCTGTGCACTTAAAATGAGCTATCAGAAAGAAAACTCAAGGCAATAATCCCATTTACAATTGCATCAAAAAGAAGAAAATACCTAGGAATAAAGTTAACCGAGATGAAAGATCTGTACTATGAAAACTATAAGACACTGATGAAAGAAACTGAGGATGGCACAAATAAATGGAAAGATATTCCATATTCATGGATTGGAAGAATTAATATTGTTAAAATGTCCATACTATTCAAAGATATCTACAGATTCAATGCAATCCTCAATCAAAATTCCCATGGCATTTTTTTTACAGAACTAGAACAAAGAATCCTAAAATTTGTATGAAACACAAAAGACCCCAAATTAGCCAAAAGAATCTTGAAAAAGAAGAAGAAAGCTAGAAGTATCATTCTCCCTGATTTCAAACTACACTACAGAGCTACAGTAATCAAAACTGCATGGTACAGGCATGAAAATAGACATATAGATCAATGGAATACAATAGAGTGCTCAGGTGTGTGTGGGTGGGTGTGTGTATATATATATACACACACACACCCCCAATTAATCTATAACAACAGGCAAAAATATACAGTGGAGAAAGACAGTCTTTTCAATAAATGGTGTGGGGAAAACTGGACAGCTACATGCAAAAGAATGAAACTGGACCAATATCTTACACAATATACAAAAATAAATTCAAAGTAGATTAAAGACTTGATGTAAGACCTAAAACCATAAAATTCCAGAAGAAAACATAAGCTCTTTGACATCAGTCTTAGCAATATTTTCTTGGACCAGACTCCTCAGGCAAGAGCAACAGAAGCTAAAATAAATGAATAACATTACATTACACTAAAAGTTTTGCACAGCAAAGGAAACTATCAACAAATTGAAAAGGCACACTACTAAATGGGAGAAGATATTTGCAAATTATACATCTGATAAAGGGTTATGTTCAGAATATACCCCAAAACCACACAACTCTTATCATGATGAGCACTGAGTAATGTCAAGTTGTTGAATCACTATATCGTACACCTGAAACTAATATAACACTGTGTTAACCATACTGGAATTAAAATTAAAAACAATAATTAAAAAAAAAACCACTAAGCTGAGAAATCCGTGGCCAATTATCGCGACATTTCTCTTCAGCCAAGTAACCAAGTAACCAAGTGACTAATAAGAGAATGAAGAAGCACCTAGGGGAAAAGATATCTAATAATTAACAAGTCACTCTGCCATATTAGAATTAAATTATGGCAACTGATTAAAAATGCTATTAATTTGGGAACTCAAACAAAACTAAGGCAAACATATTTGGGATTTTTAAAGTTGCCATAAAACAAACAAATAATTCTGACCCAAAAAAAAGTATACGACTTAATATCAAAAAAGCAAACAACCTGATTATAAAATAGGGCAGCAGATTTGGATAGACATTTCTTCCAAAGAAGATATACAGATCACCAAAAGTATGGAAAAGATGCTCAACATTACTAAGTGTCAGAGAAATGCACATCAAAACCACAACGAGATATCCAGGCACACTTGTCAGATGGGCTGGTATCAAAAAGACAAAAAGTAACAAGTGCTGCTGAGCACTTGAGGGGAAAAGGAAACGTCATGTACTGTTGGTGGGAATGAAAACTGGTGCAACCACTGTGGGAAACAGTACCGGGATTCCTCAAAAAATTAATAATAGAATTAAGTTCACCTCTGGGTATTTATCCAAAAAAAGCCAAGCACACCAATTTGAAGAGATCTATGCATACCTATGTCCATTACAGCATTATTTACAAGACTTATAGCCAAGATTTGGAAGCAACCTAAGCATCTACCAATAGGTAAATGGGAAAAGAAGATGTGATATCTATGTGAGTGTGTGTGTGTGTGTGTGTGTGTGTGTGTGTGTGTATTATTTAGCCATTAAAATAAATGAAATATTTCCATTTGCAACAACATGGATGGATCTAGAGGGTATTATGCAAAGTTGAATAAGCCAGACAGAGAAAGACGAATGCCATATGATTTTGCTTCTATATGGAGTCTAAGAAGCAAAACAAATGAATAAACAAAGCAAAACAGAAGCAGATTCATCGATATAGGTAACAAACTATTGACTATAGAAGGGGTGGTGGTTGGGGGCAGGCAGAATAAGTCAAGCAGATATAACTTCCAGTCATAAAATAAATAAGTCATTGGGATATGATTCAATAACATTGTAGAAACTTTGTATGGTGATACATGGTAGCTAGACTATGGTGAGGATGACTTTATAATATATAAAAATACCAAATCACTATGATTGTCACCTGAAATTAAAAGGCCATTGTAAGCCAGTTATACTCTGTGGGGTACCTGGCTGGCTCAGGGTATGAGTTCAGGCCCGCCCCACGTCGGGCGAGCCTACTTAATTAAAAAAAAAAAAATTCCTTACAAAACTTAAAGAGGACTTCAACTATCTCCATTTTGACCTCTTTCTGTATTTTCTTTTTTTTTTTTTAAGATTTTATTTATTTATTTGACAGAGAGAGAGATCACAAGTAGGTAGAGAGGCAGGCAGAGAGAGAGGAGGAAGCAGGTCCTTGGCAGGGAGCCAGATGCGGGCCTTGATCATGACCTGACCCGAAGGCAGAGCCTTTAACCCACTGAGCCACTCAGGTGCGCTCTTTCTGTATTTTCTTAGTTCTTCTTTCCAGTTTATCTCTTTACTCAGGCAAAAGACCCATTGCGTAAAGCATCCGGTCATGGGAACTGAAACTACCCCCTCAAGCAATAAGGACTGCCCTGAGCCAACAAGCCGCTGTGTGACTAACTCCAGGGCAACCACTGACCAGAACTTTCCTGCCTACCTGTATGTACCCACTGACCTTTGCTCCATTCTTCCTTACATAAACCTGGAAGCATTTTCAGCACTTTGGAGACAGTCTTTGAAATGCTAACCCACTGTCTTCCCAGTGTTGGCCTCACTGAAATAAATTCCTTCCTTGTGTCACCACCACTAGACTTTTTGCCTTTGCATTCTGTCCGCAGGGACTGGCTGAACCTGGTCTGTTTCGGGGCTCTTGCTCCCCCTGCACCCTGGTTATAAAACAACAAGAACAGAAGCTACGTGAAAGCCTGGCCCGCGTCTGTCCATTTTCCACACTGCTCTGTCCCTGGCACAGTTCCTAGCACAGAGTAGCGGCTCACTAAATACTTTAAAAAAAAAAAAAAAGGCAGAGAAGAGACACCAGAGATGGGCAATTAGAGAAAAGGCCACGTGAGGACACAGGGAGAAGACATCCATCTAGAAGCCTTAAAACTAGGCCTTCATCTTGGACTTCCGGCCTCAAAACTGTGAGAAAATAAATGTCTGTTGTTTAAGCCTCCCAGTTTGTAGTATTTTGTTAGGACCACTGAACAGCCTGTACACACTCTCTCCGCCAGTGTTTGGATATGTGAGTTGTCCTCTGGGAAAGCACATCCTGATGGGTCAGGCAGCTCTCCTCACCTGAGGCACTGATTTCCCAGGCGGAGTCTGGGCTGGCAGCCGAGAGAACAGGGCTGGGTCCTGCAGGGTCTGGACCTTACCCTACCGCACCTGACAGTGCAATGAGCCGTGAGGACTGAGATGGTTATAAGGAAAATACAACAAGGGTGAGGACAGTATGATAGGGATCGCCTCCGTGATTTGCCATCGAAGCTAGGCTTTACAATCTTACGTCGAATTGCAGTCACAAAGCAGCATGTTTGAATCTGAAGGAATCTTAAAGATCTTCTCATCAAACCCCTTATTTAAAAGCTGGGGGCAAGGAGGCTCAGCGAAGTTGAGATTCTCTCACGACCTAGAAGGACCCAAGATCCCGGCTTCCCAGGGTTCTCTCCAAGATACCCTGTCTCAATCACCATACCACACCACACTGGCTCTAAATACAATTTAAAGTTTCCGGCTTGAAAACAAAGCCAAATATAAATTTCACTGTGTGTAAATCGGGCAGAGTTAGTCATAGTTATGGCTGTGTCCCAGGGAGGAAAATTCACTAGAGCTCAGTACTCGTGTCACAATTTGCTTTGACTGACCCCAAACAGCAGAAAACATGGAGTGAACCATTTTTTGAGAATTTGTTCCAGGTGGAAACAAGTCAGAACAGATCTCTCTCTCTCTCTCTCTCCCTTCTCTCTCCTTCCTTCCTCCCCCACCCCTCCTCCGTCCCTTTACTCTCCCTCTTCATTCTGTCACATTATCTGGACATCTTAAGTAACAGAATCTCATTGTTTAATACAAGGACCAGAGTTTCAGGCCAGAGGTGTAAAGCTGAAGAGCTGAATAGCTACCAGCCCTCCATAAATGTTAATTTTCCTTTTTGCTGTAATATTTGGTCAACATCTCCTTTATAAATCATTTTTTTCTCTTTTATACAGATTTTCCCAGAATAACTAAAAAGTCCTTACTGAATCCACACATTCCAAATCCTACTCTTAAAGGCTTCAGACTTCTTTCAGACGTCCCGGCAGAATTCTCTCCAGAATGTGATAGAGTGTCAGTAGCTGACTCAGTTGCCTGAAAGTTGCAGAAACTCCGGACACGGGTGACTTAAACAGTAAATGACTGTATTTTCTCACATAAAAATAACTGCAGAAGGAGAGTAACCCTCTCGAAGAAAAGAGCGTTTTGCTAGATAAAATGTGCATCTAGCACAAGGACCTTTCAGACTTGTGTTCTGAGGCCTTCCTTCTCTGAGGGAGAAATCAATGCCCAGGCAGGAGTCTTATTGGAGGGCCTTCTCTAGGCCGATACTCCAAAAGGCCCCCTGTCAAGGGAAGTGTGAACCAGAAACAAACCTCTCTTTTCCCCCAACATCCTAGGGGAGGCTCACAGAAGGTTGCTGGGTGCAGACTCCAACTGGAAGAGAAAGAAGAGAAAAAAACTGTCCTCCCTGGAGGGGTCTTGACTGCAATCTCACCCTCATTGCCGTGGGCAGATTTGCAGGCCTCATTTCTTTCTGGAATTTCAAGCCAGGTGTTGGGTTTAAGGTGTCACTGACCAGTCGAGCCCCAGGCATCTGGCAAAGGCAAATGCAAATCCTCTGGGGAGGAAGCACGTCTATCCTGACCTCCCAGAAGCCCTAGATATTGTTCTAGGGCCATGGCCTCTGCACAAAGATAAATGGCAAATCAGGAAACAATTCTCCATGAGAAAAAGCCAGCAAAAACAAGAGAGAGCAGGGATGCCTGAGTGGCTCAGATGCTTAAGCGCCTGCCTTTGGCTCAGGTCATGATCAGGTCATGATCTCCAGGTCCTGGGATGGAGCCCTTCACTGGGCTCCCTGCTTCTCCCTCTCCCTCTGCCTCTCCCCCACTGCTGTGCTCTCTCTCTCCCTATCTCTATATCAAATAAATAAATAAAATCTTAAAAAAAAGGGGCAGAAATAGACCTACACAAACTTTTAGAAATGTATCAGATACAAATTATAAACCAACTATACTGCTGTGCTTTAAGAAATAAGCAAAGTCCACAGGAAACTGTGCACGGTTTAACAACTCAATAATTCATTCAGGGGTCTAAATACTTCTTATCTTTCTACATTGGCCACATTCCCCAGCCACTTGAACTAGTCTCTAGCCCACTAGCCCTCCTCACGGCATTAGATGGATGCCACCGCTCCAGGTTTCACAACCACATAATTTCCAGAGGCAAAAAAGAAAGGGCATGTTTTCACATAGCCTCTTTTAATAGTGAAGCATCCCAGTTGCCTGGGAATAATTCATGGGCCAGGATTATATCCCATGCCCACGGCTAAGGTAATTACAGGGGAGGGAAGTGATTGAATAGATCAATAGTGATTCAGCTTCTGGGACTAGGGATGGTGGGACTACCTTAGGGTTTTTGTGGAGGAGGATAAAGACATAAACAAAACTTAAGCTCTAAAAGCAAGGTTTAAAAAAATGTGTACGGGGTAGGGAGGCGTGGGGACAGAAGGAGGAACCCATCTGCCACAGCCTTCCTTTTCCCAGGTTTTCAGCTGCTGATAACATTTTCTAAGGCTATGACCTTTGGCCTCCCTTCATCGGACAGCTGCTCCCAGTTGAGTTTTGCCTCCGGTCTCCCCTGCCAAGGAAGCTATTTCAGCACATGTGGAATTAGCCTGTAGCATTTGTTACTCTTGTACTGATTATTAACAGTTAATATGAGGGGTGTCTGGCTGGCTCAGTCAGTGGGGCACGTGACTTTTGATCTCCGCATCACGAATTTGAGCCACACATTGGGTGTAGAGATTACTCTGAAAAATTTGTCCAGATGCCTTTCAATAGACAAATAGATAAAGAAGATGTGGGACATATATACAATGGAATACTCTGCCTCCATCAGAAAGGATGAACATCCAACTTTTGTAGCAACATGGACTGGATTGGAAGAGATTATGCTGAGTGAAACAAGCCAAGCAGAGAGAGTCAAGTATCACATGGTTTCACTTACTTGCGGTGCATAAGGGGTAATATAGAGGACAGTAGGAGAAGGAAAGGAAATGGGAAGTAGGGTAAATCGGGGAAGGAAGCGAAACATAAGAGACTCTGGACTCAGAAACAAACTGAGGGACTTGGAGGGAGGGGGTGGGAGGATGGGAGAGCCCGGTGGCGGGTACTGGGGGCATGTATTGCATGGAGCACTGGGTATGGGGCATAAACAATGAATCTTGGAGCACTGAAGAAATAAAATAAAATAAAATAAATAGATAAATAAATAAATAGAAATTGTTAGACATTTAATATGATAGTCCACTAGTTCTGTTTTTCAGATTCTATTTTATGTCTTGTGAGGAATGACACTTTGCATAATCTACTTCTAAGGCACAAAATCGGCTGAAAAGTTTCAATTTCCTATGAATCAATAATAAGACTGAATCCTGAGTACTGAACAGTTAAAATATACGCTTGACAGCTCGAGAAGAATTGAAACTCGATGTATGGAAGTTGAAGGAGGGGGATGGGTACTGGTGGTCTTTTTGGGTTGTAAGAATAATACAGAGACTGATACTTCAAAGTGTATCTTACTAACTTCCTCTCCCCTGGGCCCCAGCTTGGCCCAGGAGAGCCTGTGGAATTCCATGTGGAATGTCACTTCTCAGAGGCAGGAGGATCAGACATCCTCAGGGCCCACACCCAGGCTTATCCACTGAGCTGTCCCTGGCCAGAACCCCATAAATATCAGGATAACCCTGCATTCCAGTTTCCTGGGATGCACCTGTCGTCTTGGCGCAGTTTCTACTAGCATCCTCGTCACTCTAAGAAATGTCCCTGTCTGGAACAGAAAGTATATGGTCATCGTCCTGAGTAATGACATTTTCCAAAGCCTATAACTCTGCTCATTCTCTTCCTGATCCAGCTCTCAGACTACTGAATTACCCCACCCCTTTCCTGTGGGTGGTGGGCATCTCCCCCGAGAAGCCAAGGTATGGACGTTTAAACAACCCCCAGGATCCTGGCCCCAAACTCAGGGCTACACATACCTTTCTGGGCCCTGCTTTTAACATGTTGTCATTTCTACTTGTATTATCATTGTTTCCTCTTATAGATTCCTTTTATTACTACAGATAAATTTTGCCTTGGAATTTAATATTCTTGCCTAAAGAGCCCTCCAACTCCTCTCCCTGTACTTTTATGTGGTATACATTATTAATCCTATATATTGCCAAACAGAAAAGTTCAGTTCCCCAGTCAATTAGTAGCTGTTTGCCAGGGATTTTGACTTTGAGGGAAAATTAAATTTGAATACTCCTAATAACCCATTTAACTCCAAAATGTTATGACATTAAATGCCTAAAAGAATACAAGGAAATATGATAATTAGGGACTGAGTTGTGTTCCCCCAAAATTTATACAGTGAAGCCTTAACCCCAAATGTGACTACTTGGGGTTAGGTTTCTAAGAGGTAATAAAGGTTAAGTGAGGTCATGAGGAGGGGACCCTGATCCAGTGTCCTTGTAAAAAAAGGAAGAGACACTAGAGACATTGCCACTCAGAGGAAAGACCACACGAGGACCCAGTGAGGAGATGGTATCTACAAGCCTCGGAGAAGGGTCTCGGCAGAAACCAACCCACTGACACCTTGATCTTGGACTTGCAGCCTTCAGAACTGTGGGAAAATAAATGCCAGCTGTGTAAGCCTCCCAGTCTGGAGTATTTTGTTACAGCAGTCCGAGCAGACCAATATACACACAAAACAAGTATAAGATCCGCTTCTTTCTAACTAATAGCTTACCATCTACTCGTGGTTCTCAGACATAGGAGGGGAAAAATAAAAAGGTAGCCAGAAAATACTCTGGGCCTTTTGTAGTTTTCTTGGTGCATGACTTTCACCTTCTCTAACGTCAGCTTTAGTCCCGATCTTGGACTGATGTATGAAAAACCGTTTCATGCCGATTTTATGTCTTTGCATTCTGTTGCTCTTGGTCAACCAAGAGCCTTGGGATGGCATGGACAGCTCCCAATATGTTAACCTAGGATTCCCATTTAATGCCCTCTTCACATGAAATCACTCAATCCATAAATCCACCCATAAATCCCACTCTGTGGGGGATGTCAGCAGTCCTGCCCAGGCCCCCTCCGTGTTTGAAACCCTTGTTCCCCAGCTGCTGGCATGTTGGCAGTTATGGCTTTCTCCTTCAGAAGGTAACAGCCTCACTCAAGGGACACTCCACACCAGGGGAAGTCTCTGCTCCCTTCTCCTTCTGCTCCCATAGCCTCCATGTCTCCCCTGCAGCAGGCTAGGGACACATTCACACAGGGCCTCATGTTAGCTGGTCCCTTCGTGGGAACGTTCTCCAGCTACCTACATGGTAAACTTTCTCCCTTCCTCCAAGTCTCTGCTCCCATCTCTCTTCTCAGTGAGACTTGTCCCCATTCACCTGCACTACCCTACACTCCGCTCCACTCCACTTCCCCCCAGTGGGCCAGGCTCTCCTTCCTGCCCTATTGTTTCCCCCCAGAACACCCACTTCTAACCTACTGCAGAGTTGTCATGTTTGCTGTCTCCCTCTACTAGCAAGGCAAGAGCTGGTTTTGTTCGCAGATGTATTCCAAGCACACGGTGGGTACACAAGAAATCTTTGTGGAATTTGTGTGACAAATTTTTCATGAGCTTAAGTAGGGGTAGGAGTTCACTCTTCATAGGATCGAACTCCCTAACAACAGGAAAAGCCATGAAGAAGAATATGTTGTCTTCTTTACACATTGGAGACCTTATGCTGCCTCAGAAAATTCTGAGTCTCAAGGTCAAATGCCATAAAAGCAGTGCCATAAACCCTAGTATATTTGACAAATGTGACAAGTCATTTTTTCTTAAGTATAAACAACAAAATTATTTTCAGTAATTACTAAAACTAATTTTAAGTTTGTACTTAATTTTATATTTGTCTGCTTGATCCTTCTTTAGTTTTAAAAACAACTAACAACAACAAAAAATAATAAGTTTTCGGTTTTTTGAAGATTTTATTTATTTATTTATTTTACAGAGAGAGAGAGAGAGCAATAACAAATAGGCAAAGAGGCAGGTAGAGAAACAGGGGGAAGCAGGAACCCCGTTGAGCAGAGAGCCCGATGCAGGACTCAGTCCCAGGACCCTGAGATCATGACCTGAGCTGAAGACAGAGGCTTAGCCCTCTGAGCCACCCAGATGCCCCAAGAATAAGTTTTCATTTAAAGATAGAATTCATTTCGAGTTTATCTTTGTATATGGTGTAAGAGAATGGTTGAGTTTCATTCTTCTATACGTAGCTGTCCAATCTTGCCCAGCACCATTTATTGAAGGGACTGTCTTTTTTCCACTGGATATTTTTTCCTGCTTTGTCAAAGATTATTTGACCATAGATTTTTTGGTCCATATCTGGACTCTACTCTGTTCCATTGGTCTATGTGTCTGTTTTTGTGCCAGTACCATGCTGCCTTGGTGATCACAGCTTTGTAATAAAGCTTGAAATCAGGTAACATGATGCCCCAGCTTTGTTTTCCTTTTTCAACATTTCCTTAGCAATTCGGAGTCTTTTCTGGTTCCATACAAATTTTAAGATTTTTTGTTCCAACACTTTGAAAAATGTTGGCGGAATTTTGATCGAGATGGCATTGAAAATATAGATTGCTCTAGGCAGTATCGACATTTTAACAATGTTTATTCTTCCGATCCATGACTATGGAATGCTTTTCCATCTTTTTGTGTCTTCTTCAATTTCTTTCTTTTTTAAAATATTTTATTTTTTTATTAGACAGAGAAATACAGCGAGAGAGAGAACACAAGCAGAGGAGTGAGAGAGGGAGAAGCAGGTTTCCCGCCAAGCAGGGAGCCCAATACAGGGCTCAATCCCAGAACTCCGGGATCATGACCTGAGCTGAAGGTAGACACCTAATAACTGAGCCACCCAGATGCCCCTCTTCAATTTCGTTCAAAGATAAACTCAAAATGGATAAAAGATCTCAACATGAGGCAGGAATCTATCAAAATCCTAGAGGAGAACATAGGCAGTAACCTCTTTGACATCAGCCACGGCAACTTCTTTCAAGACACGTCTCCAAAGGCAAAGGAAACAAAAGCGAAAATGAACTTCTGGGACTTCATCAAAATAAAAAGCTTCTGCACAGCAAAGGAAACAGTCAACAAAACAAAGAGGCAATCCACAGAATGGGAGAAGATATTTGCGAATGACACTACAGGCAAAGGGCTTATATCTAAAATCTATAAAGACTTCCTCAAACTCAACACCCCCCAAAAAAGATGATCACCTCAAAAAATGGGCAGAAGACGTGAACAGATACTTCTTCAAAGAAGACATACAAGTGGCTAACAGTCACATGAAAAAATGTTCATCATCATTAGCTATCAGGGAAATTCAAATCAAAACCACATTGAGATACCACCTTATACCAGTTAGAATGGTCAAAATTAACAGGACAGGAAACAACAAGTGTTGGAGAGGACGTAGAGAAAGAGGAACCCTCTTACACTGTTGGTGGGAATGCAAGTTAGTGCAGCCACTTTGGAAAACAGTGTGGAGATTCCTCAAAAAATTAAAAATAGAGTTATCCTATGACCCTGCAATTGCACTACTGGGTATTTACCCTAATGACACAGATGTAGTGAGAAGAAGGGCCATATGTACCCCAATGCACATAGCACCAATGGCCACAATTGCCAAATTGTAGAAAGAGCCAAGATGCCCTTCAACAGACAAATGGATAAAGATATGGTCCATATATACAATGGAATATTACGCCTCCATCAGAAAGGATGAATATCCAACTTTTGTATCAACATGGACGGGACTGGAGGAGATTATGCTGAGTAAAATAAGCCAAGGAGAGAAAGTCAAATATCATATGGTTTCACTTACTTGTGGAGCATAAGGAGTAACAGGAAGGACATTAGGAGAAGGAAAGGAAATGTGAATCAGACATATGAAAAAATGTTCATCGTCACTAGCTATCAGAGAAATTCAAATCAAAACCATACTGAGATACCACCTTACACCAGTCAGAATGGCCCAAATTAACAAGTCAGCAAACAACAAGTGTTGGAGAGGCTGCGGAGAAAGGGGAACACTCCTACACTGTTGGTGGGAATGCAAGCTGGTGCAGCCGCTTTGGAAAACAGTATGGAGATTCCTTAAAAAATCAAAAATAGAGCTACCCTATGACCCTGCAATTGCACTACTGGGCATTTACCCCCAAGATATAGATGTAGTGAAAAGAAGGGCCATACGTACCGCAATGATCATTGCAGCAATAGCCACAATCGCCAAACTGTGGAAAGAGCCAAGGTGCCCTTCAACA
>PITA01026647.1:0-22287 GCA_004023965.1 Spilogale gracilis
CCCCGCGGGCCCCTTGGTCCAGTCCTCTGTGCATGACTCCACCTGGAGTCTTGGTGCTGAGCCTCCACCTTGGAAACTGCTCTGCTTCGTCAGCCCTTCAGCAAGTCCCTGCCCCTCTCTGGGCCTTGGTTCCCTCATTTGTCAAATGAGACCAAAGAGTTATGAAGATCCAATGAGATAAGAGAAATGAAGCTGCTTTGAAAAATCTGACATCCTTCATTAAAAAAAGAAGTGTCAGTTTCTCTCTAGCCCATTGGATGGATGGGAGATGGATGGATGAATGGATGGATGGATGGATGGATGGATGACAAGATCATCTGTAAATTCCGGTTCTGTGTTCTCTGTACTCCCTGGGGCAGTGAAAGACGAGTGAGGTTTGGAGGCTACACATCAGCCTCTTCTGACCTCCATTGGTCGCCCTCTCCCAGCTGTTCCCAGATATGTCGATCCCCAGCTCATGATCACTGGGACCGAAAAGGCCATGGACAATCTTCCTCCTCAGGCTGGTGGGTATGAGTTTGGCACATGCACAGCAGGAGTGGAAGAAATGAGCCTGCGCCTCCCATGGCCAGTGTCCTGCCCTCCATGGGGTGGAGAGACCTGGCTGAGCAGCTCCCTTTTCTAGCCCTGATTTGTAATGAGATAACTGATTATTCTCGCCACTTAGTCTCTTTCTCCATAAAAGGATGGACAGAGATGAGACAAAGGCGGGTTCCCAGCCACCCTGGAGAGATTCAATGAATAATAACAGACTCGCAGCCTTAGTCTGGCTTACCCTTGGGAACAACCAGATCCAAATGGCTTAACGGGCCCTGTGGAATGACTTAATTTTCTGGAGAACAATGGCCAGGAGGGAGAAAAGGGCTGCCCCCCCCCTTGCCCGGCTGATTGCCGAGCAGCCCCTCCCCAGGGCAGGGGGCACTATGTTACAGCTTTCCCAACCTGCTGCCCAATGCCAAGGCCAGGGAGGCGAGCAGCAGGGCCTCTGCAGACAGGTGCATTGGGGCCACACTGTAGCTCTGGCCCTGCCCAAGCTGTGTGGCCCTGGGCGCGTGTCTGAGCCTCTCTGAGCTGTTCCTGCCTGTGTGAGAGGCGTGACGTTGAGATGAACCCCACAGGCCCACCCCACGGGAACACAGGTGAGACGCTCTGCTCCGCTGCTCTGTCTGCAGCAAGGGGTGGAGCCTAGGCAGCCAGCGACAATGACTGCTGCTCAGAGTCACCAGGCCTCTTGGTGTCTGAGAGTCTTCGGGCCAGGAGGTCAGAGCCCAGGAGCAGGATGGGGCCAGGGTAGCGGGAGGTGCCTGTCACCCTGGCATCACACAGGTGCGCCCATACCTCCTTTCCTCCCCGCCCCCCAAAGCCCTCCCCCATTCTCTTATTCAGAGCCTGTTCCCTCTGGCCTGAGAGCCCAGCACAGATGGCTGAGACCCCAGAGCTGGCCTGGGGAGGCAGGGTTGGCCTGCAGCCCCTTGTGCTCCTCTGTGCCCCCGGAATGAGAACCAGAGGGGAGAAGTAGCGTGCCGGAGGTCCTGGGCACTGGGACTCGGGTCTCGGGATCACCCTTGCAGACCTTTCCTGAGCTCCCCAGACTAGACCAAGTCCTTCTGCCCCAGCCCCCCTGAATGCTGCAGGCCCTCCGACTTGCTCCCAGGAGATGGGCACCCCCCAGGGGAATTTTGGAGATACCCCCAGTGCCTGGCACAGTGCCTGTGCAGAATAAACAGTAATTGAACCAAATCAAACTGTTCTTTGTCACTGCCCCATGCCCAGCCTTTCAGCTCCCACGGCTGGAAGTGGGCTTCCCACTTTGGAGCCGGGGAGGTGGGATCAGAAACACCCACAGTCAGTGACGGAGTTCCAGCCCTACCTGTTGGTCTGCCGGCTGCACGGGTCTCCCCGACCAGGCAGGCTGCTAACTGGGAAGTGCGAAAATCGCTGCACACCCGAGACCGTGGCAGCGAGGTGAAGACGGATGGAGAGCCAGGAGAGTGATAGGCCAATTAGGGCAGGTGAGTGATGAGCGGTGGATGGCCAGATGTTTATTTAGTGAGCTGGAGTCTGAGAAGCTGAGGACAGGCCCCTGGGTCAGTCCTGCTCTGGTGTGTGGCTCAGACTGGCCGAGGGAGGCTTCTGGTAGCACCAAGAAGACTCCCGAGGGGCCTGCTCCAGTCCCCCCACCGCTGCCTCTTCCCCAGGGTAGGCCAGCTGGGGCAGCTTCCAGAGGCTTCTGTCACTCAGAAACTGTATAGGGAGCTGAGCCTTTCCCTAGGACCAGAGGCCGCGTGTCCCCGGGCTCATCCCCACGAGCTCCTTCATCCCTCCTGTCCTGTCCCTCATCTCCCGCTCTCAGGCCTCCAGCATGCAGGAAGCGCACCATTCTGAGGGCCTGGGCCCTGGATCCAGGACCCTCTGTTAGCTTCAGTCAGCACTGATGGCTTGCTGAGAAGGCACAAACAAAACCACATCAGACCTCACGTGTTAGGCAGATCAGAGATGGATTCCAGAGACAGGAAGACTGAGGCCCAGGCAGGGAAGGCAGTGACACGGCTGAGATGCAAGCCCAGGTCTTCTGATTCCCAGGCCAGTGCCCTTTCCTCTTGTGAGCTCTGCTACCTGCCCCCTTAGGGCCTCAGTTTCCCCATTTGCACAAGGTTTCTGGACATTTTTGGCATCCCTTGCATGGAAAGTCACCAACTCCTTAATGGAGTGACCCAGAAGAACCATGGCTATTGAGTGGGGAGGGCCACATCCCTGGGCCCTGGGCCAATATCAGAGTGGGGGCAGAGGAAGGGCAGGAAGGCTGCCAGTCAATCTCAGCCTGGGACCCCAGGCCTTCCTGGGCCCAACTACCCTGTGGGCAAGGGCAGGTGGGAGCAGGGATGATGGGCAGAAGATCCTGGGCTGTTGGTTCAAAGAAAAGAGGAGGCCTCCATCCCCCTCCTGGCTTCACATTTCCCCTGGATGGAGAGAGAACACAGAGAAAAACCTTCTTCTTGTCTTCCTTCCTGACTGTACTCAGATAAGGTAGGGACAACTTGGAGGGTGAAGAAGTAGATAAGCATTACCCAAGGAAATGTGGTCTGCATGTGACAGGTGCTCAGCCCAGGTCCGCTGGGGAAGGCATACGGCTACCATGTCTAAGATCAGTCCCTGGCTGGGACATGGGATGACTACCTCAAGGGGACAGTCCACCCGCCCAGCAGCGGCCATCCCCCAAGGACAGTCCCGCCCCTGCCCACACTCTCCCACTCATCTCTTCTACCTGTCTTTCTCCCTCAAGGATATAGGAACACAACCTGGGAGGCATGAAAGGGGCAGAGACTGGTTCAAGATCACACAGAAACTTGGTAGCAGAGGCAAGACCAGAGGATGCCCAAGTCCCGATCCTTCAAGTACTTGCCGAGTGTCCCATACCTCCCAGCAGGGACCAGGCGGAGGGAAGGCACAGATCAGTGCCCCATGCAACTGCAGCTGCGCTCGGGCCAAGTCCCTTCCCCTGCTCTTTCGGTGGGAGGATGCAGACTGAGCTCTGAAAGGTGCTCCTAGGAAATGGCCTTTGATTTGCAGGAAAATGCTAGAGACGACTGGCACCAGCTACGCAGTGGAGCCAGTGGGAAAAGTCTTCAGAATAATCAAGTAGTAGGAGAATTAGGGGAGGAGACTCAGAGAGGGGGGAGGAGCAAAGGGGAGAGAAACGGAGGGTACTTCTCATATGCCCCTCTGTGGCACCATCCTTGCAGGCATCTTGGGGACCCTCGGGCCCCCGTTTCTGGCAGTGTGCTGCATCGCCCCAGCTTTATGTGACCTTTGCCATGAAGCAAGTTCTTCTCTAACAGGGGCTGCTGGAGGAAGGGTCCAGACCGGGAAGCGGTGGGAGACAGCGTGAGACAGAGCACACCCCAGGGCTGAGATGGCCTGGAAAGGGGACCTTTTCCCTCGGCTCCCCCACCAGGTCACTTGGGCCACTCCCCCCCCATCCTTCAGCAAGTGACTAAGGCATCACCTCCTCAGGAAAGCCCTCCCTGACCTCCCAGACTAGGGAAATCCAGCAAATCACCTACTCGCAGAGCATCATGTAAATCTCCTTCCTTGCACTAATCCCAGGTAGAATTTTATCTTTATTGGTGTAGTCGTTTGATTAATGCCTATTTCTCCCCCAAAGGCTTATCTTTGTAAGAGCCGGGCATGGGCCATTCTCGTGCAGAACAGCACACTCAGGACCTTTGCACTGGGCTTGCAGATGAGCCGTGATAAGCATCTATTGAGCGTGTAACTAAGTGAACGAAGGTAGAACATGGTCAAGGGGAAGGTCCGAGGAGGCTCCCTGGACTTAGGTGGCATGGTGGGAGCCAGGCTGGCAAGAATAAAATTCAACCTGGGTCAAAAAGAGCCCCACAGAGCAGGGGCTAAGCCAGCCCTGTGGGGTAGGGACGATAATTGGGGGTGGAGCGTGATGAGTTGAGGAGAGATGTCTCCAGGATCAATTCAGTTTGCTCACCCACCTTCTAATCCCAGGGAAATGGGTCTATTTAGTCCTCGGGTTCCTAGACTCCCCAGACCAGGCTCCTAGCTCTGGGTCTATGCCTAAAATTAGTAGTCCCCTCGGGGTAGCCAAGGAGAGAGGCTCATCCTCAGGACAGGTCATCCTGTCCCTGGGTCTTTGGGGCTCCCTCTATAACAGACACTAGTATGAGATACAAAAATCTGTACATTTGGGGCTCATTCCCACAAATCCATCCATAGTCTTTTTCCAGAATTCCTTGTGTCCAATCATCCAATCTTGTTCCTTGCATGACCCTGGCCAGCCAGCTAAGGTATTTACTGCTGCCCAAGGGTCATTGTGTCCGTGTGTCACAGCCTCACCCCATCCTATATACTGGATGACCAAATGGACAGCATGCAAATGTGCCCATTGGAGGATTGCCCTCAACACGTTCCTTCAGGCCGCCTGAGGAGGACTGGGGTACAGGGCCAGAACTGACATGTGGATGGGACCATGGATCCCAGTATTTTCTTACTCCAAATAACTCGACTTAGAGTTCTATATGTGACCATAAGTCTGAATTGAGGGCGATTGTGTTGGTGCAATGGGAGGTTAGGCCACCTGGTCACGGAATTTCCTTGGGCATCTGTGTCTGCGTGATGCTGCTGCAAGCCAGGAGAATTTTCCACCCCACCAACCACAAGCAGTGAGCTCCCCGAAGCTCGATGAGTGGCCTGGGCCCAGCCTCTTTCCTAGGGGGCTGCCGCCACGTAGCCTGGTCTTCCTGCAAGTGGAACCCAAGAGAGGGCTTGCCCCGAGAGGGTGTGGGAGGGAGGTGATCCCGGGGAGCATGGGCCAGGGCCCAGGAAGCAAAAGAGGGGAGAAGGGAGCTGAGATGATGACGTGCTATCCAACTGGTAACTGCCGCAGGTGATTGGGACTGCATCTAAGAAGCCCCGTGAAATGGTTCAGAGCGATCTTTGCATACAATAAACACAAGAAATATTTATCCTTCATTTTTCAGCTCCCAGTGGTCGAGGGTGGCCCTCTGGGTCTTCCCTGCCCTCCAGCGCGTGCACACACACACACGCACACACGCACGCACGCACGCACACACTTCCACGCACAGGAATGGCACAGATTCCTGCAGGTGTCCCACACCTGGGCGAGGGGGCGCTGCTCACACCTGGAGTGAGTTGCTATCAGGTTGCACCTGTGGGACGCCGGTCAGACCTGTGCTGATGACTCATCCCAGCTGGGGCTGCAGTGAGAAGGGTGACAGAGTGGGTTGAGAGGTCTGCACAGCTGCCTGCTAGGAGGTGTGGAGGCAGACCTCCAACTGGATGCTTTCAGTGGGGACAAAGGCACGGCTGGAGGGTCACCAGTCGACCTCAGCCTGCAACCCCAGATCTTCCTGGGTCTGTCCACCCCCATGACCATGAACCTCTGTGCAAAGAAACCCTAAGAGTTACTCGGGGGTGGGGCTGGGTAGCCAGAGGCTGACCAGAGGGTCTGCGCTAGCCCTGGGGCTGGCCTTGGGGGTGACAGTGAAGCTCCTAGGGAGGGACCTATCTCTGACTTTGAAAGTCCGGCTCATCATAACAAATGGAGCGTGGTCTGGAGCTGCTAGCGAGGCGCACACGTCAGCTGTGAGAGCAGGACACACCCAGAAAGGCTTCCCCACCTGCCAAAGCAGACCTCTCCCGCTGGAGTGATTAACCCAGCACTGATGGAGCGGCCTGGCCAGGCACTTAGTAGGCACCCAATTAATGATGACTGTTACTATTTTAACATGATGAGGATAGCAGACAGGGGGTTCCTGCTGTCCAGACAATGATGTTGGGGGTCCACGGCTGAGAAGAGAGAGGCAGCAAGGGCCCACATCCTGGGGCCAGAGAATCTTGGTGGGGGGGCCCCAGCCCCCGGAGGGCCCTCTATGATGTGCCCAGGCAGCAGACCCATGCTGCCCATGCCACTGCCCACCAATGTCAGAGGAGGGGCATCTGAAAGGAGGAGGTATTCTCCATCCTGGGTGCCGAAGATGAGGAGGAAGAGAAAATGCGCACTGAATTAAGTGGGAGCCAGCAGGCTTGAAAAGAATAACGCTGGCTTTTCAAGAATAAGTGTGAGATGATTTCATACACGAACCAGGAGGACATGGTTCATGGAGCTTGTCATTCCGGGGGCGGCGGGATGGGCCACAGAGCAGGGTGGCAGCGGGAGGTGACCGTCCCCAGTCTTGCAGCCAAGGGCAGCTGAGCCTCAACCATCCGAGTGGAGCTGAGCACGGCACGTCACCCCGCCCCGTGCTGCAGCCCGCTTTTGTCTCAGCCTCCAGAAGCGGGATGATGGGTGGGCAGATACCCTGTGGATTAGGGAAGGGGTGGCCAGAGTCTGTATCTGTCCTACTCCCGACTCCCGCCTCATAGTCCCTCCGGAATGGGACTGTCCCTCTCCTCTCTGGCCGCTGACATCTGAGCATTGCTCTCTGCCAGGGTAGGTAGGCATCAGGTGGCTTCATTCTTAACCTGCCTGTAGGAAAATGGTGCCTGGGAGGGGTTCTTGGCCTTAACCAACCCCACCCTACTTCGATCTGTACTACTGACTGGCTCTGTGACCTTAGCAAGCCACTTCGTCACTGGGCCTCAGTTTCCCCATCTGGCCCATAAGACTGAAGTGAGTGACCTCTTAACTTCTTTCCACCATTGAGCTGTCCCCACCCAAGTCCCCCCCCAGCGAACACCACTAACGACCCTCTCCCCTCCGCAGTGTCGACCCCACTACAGGGACTTGGGTCAGTCCTGTCTGTTCCAGGGCCCGAAGGACCTAAAAGACAGCCAGGCCCATATTTGGCATTTGAGAAGTTTTGGCAAGTGAGGGGCTGACTTAATGGCTTCTCTTTGTCACGTCAGTGCGGGGAGCCCGACGGCGGGCTGGGGACACACAGAAGCTGAAATCAGACCAGACAGAGCGGGAGACGCCAAGGAGGATCTACCAGTATGGGGAGCCCCTCTGGGAGCCCTGGCCTCATGTCTCCTGCCTCGCACCACTCCTGACCTAAGGAACCCAGGGAGAGACTCTGAATGGCCTTGGGTCCCTCTGCACAGTCTGGAAGGTCCTGTAGCCAAAGCAGCCTTCCCTAAGCCAGGGTCCAGTCTTCCTTGTCTCCCTTCAATTTCAGTGCTCCTGTTTCTTACTCACAGAAGAGGAAAAGTGCCACTTGATCTCGGATATTATACACCCATCAATCTTTTTATTTTTAAAAGATTTTATTTTTTTTTTTTTTATTTGAAAGAGAAAGAGAGCACACAGGGGGAAAGGCAGAGGGGAGGGAGAGAATCTCAAGCAGACACCTAGCTAAGCTTGGAGCCCCACTCGGACTCAATCCCACAACCCTGACATCTGAGCCAAAATTAAGAATCAGGTGCTTAACCAACTACACTACCCAGGTGCCCCTATACACCCAGAAATCTCATTACATCCCCCCAAGAATTCTGTAACAAAGTCAAAAAGCAGATGACAAACTGGGAAAAATACATGCAAAATATAAGAAAAGGGTTAACAGTCTTACTATAACAAACTCAGCAAGTTTAAGGGAGAAAACAAAGAATTTGTACATTCAAATGGCCAATGAACCAGAAAGACAATTTTTAAAGAGCGACTTCTCTAATAATCCAAGAAATGCAAATTCAAAAAATGACACGATGCAATCTATCACCTAGCAAATTGGCAAAGCCTCTCTAAATCCTATGTTAGATTCAGTGTCAGAGAAAGAGCTTTCTGGGGCTCCCGGCTGGCTTGGTTGGTGGAGCGTGTAACTCTCGATCTCAAGGCTGCGTTCGAGCCCTACATTGGGTGTATCGATTACTTAAAGTCTTAAAAAAGAAAAAGGGACTTGTGATGGTGCACCGTAGGTACAAGGGGACATAGGATCACCTTCTGAGGGCAGTTGTACCTGGAGATCTGAAAATCTTTAAAATGTGCACACTTCTTAATCCAGCGATCTTATTCCTAACTATTTATCCAAGGAAATGTCTCAAGGTGTTTCTCTAGATGCTGATCGGAGTTATCACTAATGCCCGGTTGTCTGACAATGAAAGATTAGTAACTGAATCATGGTACCTGTCTATCCTGGGATGCCATGGGCCATGAAGAACGATGTGTACACACCTGTTCACATATTTAGAACATCTTTAAAAAGACTCAAGAATCCGGTAGCAATGGTGGGCCCCTTTGGAGGAGAATGAGGGTGGGGAACAGGGATGGAAAGGAAATTTATTTTCCATTCAAACCTTCCGTATTGCTTGAGTCATGAATCATGTGCATGGATTATCCATTAGAAACAAAATCAATTAATATTTAAAAGACAAAACGATCTGGAAATGTATTTGTCAGAAAAAATAATTAAAATAGACTTTGGATAGCCATCTACCCACATGTTAAGCACGCATATTACAGGGAAAGGAATGCCCACCCTCTCCCATGCTCTGGCCCCTCCCCTCCCCCCTTTCCTCTCTTCTCCCACAAGGGAAGAGGAAATGGTCCAAGCCCAGGGTATTTGGAGGCCAGCTTCACTAACCGGTGAGTTCCCTGCACAGAAGAGCCACAAGCATCCATTTGAGCTCTTTGTGTCCCACTTCCTTCAGCCCTGCCACCAGCTGCAGCGGGTGGACTCCTGCTCGGGGGAGGCGGTCTCGGATTTGGGAGGGAAAGGGGCAGAAAGTCCCTCAAAGTCTTCCAAGCCTGGAATCGCCACCCAAAACCTGTCAGAGTTCCACATTTATTAATACCTTCGTAAATACAGTAGCATGTGAGGTCCCAGCGACAGCTGTTTTTTAGACACGAACTCCATGTGGGGTAAGAGTGGAGGGAGATCACCACCTGGGAATTTCCGCATGCTTTGTTCTAGCTGCTATCGCAATAGTCCAGAAACTTCATGTGGGGCTCAGGACAATTCTCTCTGGGTAGTAGAACTATAGGACATTTTTTAAAAAGATTTTATTTATTTGTTTGAGAGAGAGAGATAGTTAGAGAGGTAGCAAAAGAGAAGGCATGAGCAGGGGGGAGAGGCAGAAGCAGGTTCCCCACTGAGCAGGGAACCTGATGTGGGGCTCCATCCCAGGACCCTGGGATCATGACCTGAGCCGAAGGCAGGTACTTAACCAACTGAGCCATCCTGGCACCCTGGGACTATAGGATATTTTAATTGCTATGTTTTTGTTAGTATGCATTTTCTAATCTTTCCATTGTTTAGTAATTTAAAAATATTTTTCCAAGAAAAAAAAAAGGAGGAAAATAATTCCCTCTCAGAAGCCTTACCGAACATAGGACCTTGTCCATGGGTTCTACGAGACAGACACCTGCCCTCATAGCTTCCTTTTAATCAGGTCATCGAATTCTTCTAAGAAGTCTTTTGTGGACATCAAATTGCCTCTGTGCTTGGAGGGGATTAGGAAATGCCAGTTTTGATCCCAGGGGATTGGTTTTTGGAGGAGCCATGACTCCTGAAGTGTGGAGGGGCTGAGAGAGGGTGTTCGAGTCAACATGTATTAATGCCTGACATTTGTACAGCATCCTGTGATTTACAGAGAGCGTCCACATCCATTATCCTCTTTGATCCTCCCAGAAACCCTGGGAGGTGCAGGGCTTCCTCTGGGAACGGGAAAGGAATTATTAGTAGTCCCATTTGACCCATGGGGAAACTGAGGCACCACGAGGCTAATTGTCCGAGGTGGTAGAGCCAGACTATAAATGTAAGCCATCTGGCTCTGCACTCTACACCCCTACCAGAGATTCTTCCCCAAGTTTGAGCCTCAGTTTCCTCATCTGACAAATATGGAGGAAATAGTATCCTACTGTTCTAGATGCCTAGGGTCATTTCGAGGATTAAATGAGTTGACGCATGGCGTGTCTTGAGACCATGTTGGGCATGTAGTAAATGTCGAATAAATTAACTTATTAAAGATGGCAGATAACAGGTCTGTGCCACTCCAGGTCCTAGGCTTGCTCTACCTGTCCGGGCATATATCTGAGTGCCTCCTCCTCAGAGGGCACTTAGAGGACAATTAAACAAGATGCGGGCTGTCTGCAAAGGGCTTTGCCCTCTAGCAAGATGGAGAGGCAGGTACCCACTCCAGCCCAACAACAATCAAGGCTTTGAGACTTTGGAGAGAGGGCTTTCATTCTTCTCCCAGGGAAGTGTTCAGAGAAGGCTTCCTGGAGGAGGTGCTGGGACTCCTGGCTGACATGGTCCTCCAGCGTCCAAAGTGAGTTCTTCCCAAATTGGGATATGTGGGGCGGCCTGATAGCAATGATCCACACCTGGCCAGGGCAAGGGCTTCCCACTCCCCCCCCCCCCCCCGGCACAAAGCAGTAGGTAAACCATGGTTTGGGAGAGTCTGCTTCCTTGAATGGTTTTTCCTATTGCAAACCAGGTGGCCAGGCTGGGTGTGGTGACGACTAGTGTGTGCGGTCAGAAAACGTGGCCTCTCCCTGCCCTTTCCCACTCCAATCTCTGCATGCCCGGCAAGATTTCCAAAGTCAGGGCTCCCCTGTTTGGGCACCCGAGCCAGGATGGAACCCCTCAGCACAGAGAGAGAGGAAATGCTGGTGGGGTTGGCATCCCCTTCCCCCACCCTTGGCCCCTCGTGGCCGCACCCCCACCCTTGGCCCCTCATGGCCGCACCCCCACCCCCGGCTCTCAGGAAAGGCTCCCAGGGGCTGAATGCCACTTGGGGGCAAAGTGACCTCTGAGGGGTCTTTAGATCTGGGGAGACACACAACTTACTCCTCATCACCTTGAGGTCCCTGCTTCTCTTCAAAGCCCAGAGGAGCACCCGTCCTGCTTGCAGCCACATGACCTGGAGCGTGCGCATTGGCTAACCTCACCTATGACTATGTGGGAAGGACCGAGTCCACGCCTGTCATCCCCACAAAATGAGTACCCCCTGCCAGTCTCAAGACTGTTCTGGTTCAGATAATAAATTATATGGCCTCCCCTCGTTACCCGCTACCTAGTCTGCTATAGGGCTTCCTTATGGATCCAACAAAACAACTATGATACATTCTGTCATGCATGGAACTAAAAATCAGTACTGCGTTTTTAAATAAATCACGGTCTCAATATCTTAAAAAGAGGTGCTTTTGGTATGATGATCACTAAGTTTCCTTCAGCTAATTCTGCTAGCACTCTATCTTTACAAGAATATTCCATGCTCTTCGTTCAGCCATATGGGCAGCTCCTTTATACTTCAAGCACATTCGCCAGAATGCCCTGTAAGCCCCGGGTCCTGTGCTAGGTCCCCCGACCTAAGAGACCATCATCTTGCAACCTCCCCACGGTCTCTATCGGCCTTGCAGACAAGCTCCACAATGAGGCTTCCAGGGTGTGACACGACCAGTTCCCCTCCCCAACATGCCCTGCGAGAGCCAGCTCCAACCGAGTGTTAAATTTCCAGAAATTTTGAGAGCCAGTAAAACTCAAGTTAAAAATTGGAAATGATGAGGCACCTGGGTGGCTCAGTGGGTTAAGCCTCTGCCTTCAGCTCAGGTCATGATGTCGGGGTCCTGGGATCGAGCCTCACATCGGGCTCTCTACTCAGTGAAGAAAGAGCCTGTTTCCTCCTCTCTCTCTGCCTGCCTCTCTGCCTATTTGTGATCTCTTTCTGTCAAATAAATAAATAAAATCTTTAAAAAAATTTTTTTAAAAGTTGGAAATGGGCAGAGGTGAGAAATTTACACCATGGAAATCAGCAAACACTGCAAAGCCAGGCTCTTTCTTTCCTTCTTCTTTCTTTTCTGAGAGCTGGTTGTTACATACTTACAACCTACCCCTGCTTAAGGTGCACAAAACAGCCCCCTGCCAGTAAGAACTAAAAACATCTTGTGTTAATCCCACCGCTAACACACTCCCTCGTTTCTTTTCTCCTCCTCCTGATTTCTTTCCAGCGCAGGGTGGAGGAGACTCCTTTTGCTGGGGAACCAAGGTGGGATCCTCCAATTGTGATAGAAAACTGTGATGTCTACCTGCAGGTCAGGGACTTTGCAGAGGTCCGACGTCTGAGAGAATGGGCCAGGCCTCTGGGGTGCCCTGTATCTGGCTGCCTGCCCATGCCTCCACCTCCTGTCTGCCTCAGATCCGCACTGAGATTTGCAGGATGTGCCTGCAAGGCACAAAGGCCCAAACAAATGAGCCCCTAGCAGGGGTGCGCGGATGTTTCCTGTTTGGATGCAAAGTCTGGGGAAGCAGCAGCCTAGGCCCTGGCCCAGAGAGAGGGTCACACTGGGTGGAAGGGAGGCGCCCCACTCGGGTCCCATCTCCCTATCGTTATAACGTCCACTCTGTGGGCTGTCTGCTTTTCTGTTAAGCAAAAGGAAGGAGAAGGCAATGTCTAGCAGTCACCCTAGGGATTCCTCTTGAGGACAGCACTGTATCTACTTGGGGAAAAAAAGATGTTGATCTGCTTCTTGGGGTGAGGAATGAGACCCTGAGGAACAGGTTGTCACAAATTATGGTCATGGAACTGCCTCCCCAGGAGCCCAGGGCCTGTCCACGTGCCTTGCCTGGTGAGGAAGCCGAGTTCGTGCAATCTGGGGCAGGAGCTGGGGTGGGGCTTAAGAGCTCTGCATAGTTAGGGACAGAAAATGTTAGGTTCTGGGGGAACGTAGAGGGTGGGCAGGCTTGCGATGAGGAAGCTGCCTGGATGGGGAGAGAGAAGACTGAAAAAAAAAGCAGGGGACCCAGTTGAACAAGACAGAGGAGGGGAAAGAAGACTTGGTTCATGGGCCTTCTCTTCTAGATTTCTGTTGAAGTGTTACATATAGGAAGTGGGCGTACCCTATGATCAGAGTCCAGTGGATCACACACAGTGAGGACTCTATAGAATGATCAAGAAACGGGGCGCCTGCATGGCTTAGTTAGTTAAGCCTCTGCCTTCAGCTCAGGTCATAGTCCTGGAGTCCTGGGATCGAGCCCAGCATCGGGCTCCCTGCTCATCCGGGAGTCTGCTTCTCCCTCTCCCTCTGCCCCTCCCCTCGCTCCTGCTCTCTCTGGCTTACTCTCTCTCAAATAAATAAATAAAATGTTAAAAAGAAAAAGAAAGAAAAAGAATGTTCAAGAAACAGACACCATGTCAAGATGCAGACCACGACAAACACCCAGAAGCCCCTCCTTCCCCACAAGGTCGCCTCCCCCCGACCTCTGGTACCAGACTGTTCACACTGTCACCTAAGCAGAATCCTAGGGATGAACTGTTCTTCTGGTTTCCGTCACTCAGCATTTTCTCCACCAGATTCAGCGTGTTGCTACATTAGCATCAGCTTCCTCCCCCTCTTTTCTGTGGAATATTTACTTCCCTAGTCTGCGTGGGAGGGCACGGGGAGGGGGGGGGAGTCATCATTTTTGAATATCATGGAAAATACCGCTCCGAGCATTCTTTTATCGAAAACACAAACACATCTGTGCTGGGTGTACACCCCGGAGCGGCATTCCTGGGCCCGCTTTAGGAGATACTGCAAAACTGTTCTACCTAGCTGAGCAAGTTCACTTGGCAGCAGTGGGAGGGAGAGACCCGGCCGCTCCGCGTTCCAACCCACCCTGGTATTACCCGTCTCGTTCCTTACAGGCATGCTGGTGGGTCTGAGGAGTGACAGCTGCCACATCCATGACATCTCCAGCGAAGCCCATGCTGCAACTGATGCCCTTGGATGAGCAATTCTTGGGAGGAAGTCCAAGGGTAGCCAGCTCAGCTCTAAATGAGCCACTGAGGGAAGACAGAGGCTGTTCGCAGGAGGTGGAGCTGGGGTGAAGGGAAAGCTGGCCGCATGAACCCCTCCTTGCCACTCTCCAAGGGCCCCAGGACTTCCTATTCCCATTACAGGCTGATGTTCAGGAACCTGCCCTCCGTTTCCCTTATCTCCCCAGTCTGTGGGCGAGCCCTGTCTCTGTATCTCCCATCCTTTCCTCGTTACCCCCAGCCTCTGCCACCCCAGCCGCAGGCCAAGAGTACGGGGTGACGGTGGTCAACCTCAGTTACTCTCCGTCCTCAGCAGGACGTATAGCCTGAAAGTCCAGGCGGCCCTCAGGCCATATTCATAGAGGCACAGTGCATACAGCAAGGAGGAGGCAGACCCATCTCCTCCTCCAGGGTTCAGGTCCTGGCTCCCCTCTGATGTGCACGGTGGAGTCGGCCAGGAGGAAACAGGACTCAGGCCACTCAGGCAGTCGAGAAACATTTCCCAGGTCCCGTCTCAGGGTCAGACTCTGTACTAGGTGCTGCGGGACACCTCTGAAAAGAGGACCAGGATCGTGCCTCACAGGATTTCAAGTCTAGCAATAGTTTTAAAAAACCAGAGTAGGCTAACTTTGGGAATTATCAAGAGCTGCGAGGAAGCAGAAGGGGAATGCGTAGGACAGCAGCTTCAAGCGGATGCGTCCAGCGTGCCCTTCACCAGCAGAGAGACCGGGGGGAGGACATAAGCATCGGGGGAAAGCCACTCCAGGCAGGGGCAGCAAGGGCAGAATCTACAGGCAGGAAAGAGCTAGGAATTTTCTAGAAACTAACAGAAGATGAGCAGAGCTCCAGGTCCTGGGTGTGGGGAGGATGGTGAGGGCGGAGGCAGAGAGGGTAGTTAGGAGCTGGATCAGGAAAGCCTCAAAGGCCACCCCAAGTGGCCAAATTTTATTTGGCTAAATAAAGAGGCTAAAATTGTATTCTAAGCGCAACCAAAAGACTGTGAAGCATTTAGGAAAGGTGGGGCAGGCATGCTTTACTACCCCCCAGCTCCTCCTCCAACCCCTCTCCTCTCCATTGCTTCCTCTAACCCCCTTTAATATCAACATCACTGCACACCTCTGTTTCCAGATGCAGCCTGCTGGGCCTCCCCCTGACAGCGCCCCCCCCGACATACAGCTCACCCCCACACCCCGTTCTGCTCCAGGGCGTTCTCTGATACTAGGGGAGACCTTGTGATTCTGCACAGGAGCTTAGCCCGAAAGAGGAAGGGAATGAACTCTCCCAAAGCCACCTTAAACAATGGGGACAGAGCCCGTGGATAGATGGGCCAGTGTCCCATCTTTGGGGAGACAATCCAAGGTGGGAGTCTGCATGTTTCTGGGGAGATCCGACAGAATGGAGCCCCTCTCACAGAGGCAATTACCGCAACACACTGTTGCATGGCTCCTCTTCCTTCCCTTCCCAATCCACCAACTGTTCCCAAGCCCTTGTCACAGCCCCTGCTCTGGGAGCAAACTGTAGAAGAGATGAGTTCGTGACGCCATCCCACCGACGCTCTCATTTCTGCTTCGTGGAGAAGTGCAGGAGGAGGGAGGCTGGAAGGAGCGGTCCTGGGATCCTGGGATCCTGGGATCCTGGGAGAGGCTGTGGTGGCTTGGGTTGTGGAGGAAGAGGTGGTGGTTGTGACCGGGGCTCAGATTCAGGATGTGCTTTGAAAGCTACAAGATGGGACTTGATCATGGCTTGAATGTGCTCAACCAACAAAACTTGAAGGCTCCGGGAGACTTGGGTGACGCCGCCCTACCCAGTGTAAAGATTGTCTCAGAGACTAAGAGGGAGGACAGGCTTTATAGGCTTTGGGGATGGAGGAGGGGATGTGTGAGCACCATTCATGTTCGCTGCCCAGGAGAGCCACCCCCAGCGGCAGGTGGCTGCTGAGTCCTTAACTGAGACCTGCTTAGTGGATGCAAACGATACACTAGATTTGGAAGATTTTTTATTTTAAAAAGCATGTAAAATATCTCATTAATGCTTCTTTACATCGATTACATTTTAAAATAATATTTTGGATATATCAGAATCAATAAAATATATCATTAAAATTAATTTCACCGATTTCTTTTTACTCGTTCAATAGAAAAGAGAAAATGCCGCGTGCGTCTCGCATTGGAGGTACACAGTGTGTTTCTACTGGCTGGCCGTGGGTCAAAGGTTCTATGTACGTCCACACCAATATCTGCGTAGACTGACCCCGTTCCTTTCCAGTGGGCAAGGCTGAAGCTCAAGGAAGTGCGGGACCTTGGCCAAAGTCCCAAAGTCTGCAATGCTCCTACACCACATGGCCTTGCTAATTAGACCTATTTGAATCCCAGTGTAAGGGTTCAAGCACAGTGTTGGGGGCGCTTCTGGGGGGCTGACCTTGAAGATGGCACCCAGCCCTGAGACTCTGCTTTGGGGGGCAGTGGAGTGGGCGAGGGACACTTCTCCCCTTTCCCCATCGCTCACAGGACCCGTGACTCCACGGCTAGGACTCAGCCCCACCTCCCCACCCAATGGACTACACCCACCCTCTCCCCACCGTCAGTGTCCCCACATAATTGATGGGATCCATCAAAGTTAATTAATGCTGTAGTTACAGAACCATCCCAATGTAATTACCATGTAATTGAATTATAACTTAGATAATTTCCCACAAAGCACCTCCTGCTTTTGCAAGGAAGCCAGGGCTTCTTACCCAGTGATTGATGGGGGTGCTGGGGCCAGATGGGGAGCCCGGGAGACCATGTGAGGTTCCACCATGTCCCCTGTGATGAGGGCACAGCTGGCGGGACTCGGGGTGCTGTCGGAGCCCTGGGCGTGAGAGAGAACACAGGTGCGAGGGCCATTCTGCTCTCTGAGCCTCAAGCCTTCCATCCACAGGGCTGGCTGGGCCGCCCACCGCCTCCTGGTCGTCCGCTTCCAGGGGGAGTCCCGTCGCCTCCCTGAGAGCCACTGTCTCTAAGTGGTGCTGAGGGGGCGGCCGTGAACCCCGTCGCTCCGTGGCCAGCTTCCTGGGTCCAGGGGAGGCCAGCTGTGCGGTGCCCCGCGGCTGAGCGCTTCCAGCCCATTCAGACCAGCCCTCACAGCCCCACTCCTGCCGGCCACGGACTCTGACCTCAGGCAGGCCAAACCTCGGGGTCCCCATGGTCTTTGCTGGCCTGACAGGAGTAAGAACCACATTATGCCTTTGCAGCTCGGGGCTGTGAGCAGCAGAACCAGCTCTGCACGACATAAGCAGAGGATTTCCTGGAGGGCCAGATGGGGATGTAGGAGGCCAGGGGCCAGGCCTCGGGACAGATTTCCAAGGGACACAAGAAACAGAAGGCAGCAAACAGCGGTGACCTCGTGCTGCCCAGTGCTACCCCGGGAGCCAGTGGGTTGGGGGAGAGAGAGACGTGCTCCCAGCCAGCCTTCCACCGGGGTCAAAGCTCCCCACGGAGGGTGCGGCTCTGCGGCTTCCCTCCACCTGCGGATCAGCTCTGCCCCCTCAGGCTGGGCTGTGCGTTTCCCTTGCTATTCCCACTACACTCCTCGTGGCCCCTGGGGGTGTGTCCTGCGCCCTCTGGCTCTTGCCAGCACTCTAACATATGGAGGCCCCCACGACTGCTCTGATGACACCACCCACCTTCCCCCCACCTCAGGCTTCACCCGTCGAGGACCCAAAGTGGGGAGGGGGTCTCACCGGTCTGCTTGGATCTCTGCTCACCTCCAGACTGTCCTTACCTGGGGCGGGATGAGGAAAGATTTATCCTCTCTGTGTCTGACCATGAGTGCCTAGAATTCCCCTTCCTCCAAGACTTGACACTATAAAGATGGGTTGCTGCCCAAAGAGGGGGTACTGGGGAGGGGATGTCTGTGAGCATTAGCCATGCATCCCCTCATTCACGGTACTCAGCAAATAGGAGGCATGAAATACTTAGCCCGCTGCCTGGACACCGTAAGTGACAGCCCATGATACTGGGCTTATTCAATCCTGGGCTTTCTCAGGGCCACCGATATTCTCAAATAAACCTCATTCCTTGAGATGGCCACAGCCAGCCTCTGCCCCTTGCCTCCCTGGGATTCGGGCTCCTTTGGCAGGCCTCCACTCACTGCATCCTGTGGGCCTGGCATTTACTCAAGATACAGCACCTGCCCTGTGTGGAGCAGCCCCTCTTCGATGTGTTGTGGGCCCCTTCTGGACAGACTTTGATCCCACAAGTGTGTATTAAGCAACTTCTATGTGCCAGGCTGTGACCTGGGCACTAGGATAGAACATATCAAGACCCACCAAGTTCCAGCCCTCAGAGCAAGAGATGCTGAATATGATATAGAGTGTGATCTACCCTATGACCTGAGAGTGAGGAGCTTGGGGGATGTCTCATGTCTGAGGGCCCAAGTCTTCCCCCCTGAAGGTATGCATGTCTCCAGTGTATGCTTTCTACTCTGTGCCCATCCTGTGCACCCAGGTGCGTCCAATAAGTGTCCCATCCTCTAAGGACCCCTGTTCCCAGCTCCTTATAACTGAGCCAGCTAAAGTCTGCCTATAGTCAGGGCTGGAGACACTTAGAGAAGGGAGCATGCCCTATGGGCTTCCTGAAGGAGGCAGAGGTTTAAAAGGAGATGGGAAGTGGTCAGGCCAAATTGCTTCCATTCAGTGCTGTCTGAGCCACGAGCCATTCCCAGTGAGGGAAGGATTGCCTGTGGGTTCTAGGAGCAAGCTCTGGGAGGAGCCCTTGGGGTCCTGGCTGGACAAGCGGCCACCAGAGGCTGGCACAGTCAGGAGACCAGCAGGTATCACCTGGACCAGCAGGCCCAAATTTGGTTGGTTCTGTCTGTGGGCCGCACACACACCTTCAGAGTCCATCCTCCCGGCCGCGGACACCCACACTGAGTGCGTGTTGGCTTTAGCCAGGCTTCTTCAACCAGAGAATTTCTAAGGTTCACTTTTAATCCAGGTTTTACGGAACTTTCTCATATAGTCAAGATATTTTCTTTCTCCAAAAACAATATGTTTGGAGACTGTTCTATTTAAGCTCAGAGCCTCCATGAGTAGTGTTTACCTGGTTTATGTTTAGATATATTTAGATACAATATGTCCCAGGTCCCCATCTGTCTCATGTCAGCTTCCCCCTGAAGCAGAGCCTGAGGCAGGGATTCAGAGTTACAAGATCATGGAAGTGGTGCTTTTCCGGGAAAACCCACATGAGGGGGTGGAACAGGAGACCAAGGGGAGGGAGACATAGGAAGCTCTGGCCCGGCCGGACTGGGAGCTTTGAACCACAGCAGAGTGGTTCTGTGTAAGGCAGGGATCAGCCTTCTGTCCCCTCATTGGCAAGTCACTGGGAAGAGGCACCGGGGGCAGGAGGGGCTGCTGCTTTCCAGGCTCTGTCCTGGGCAGCTCTGGCTCACCCACAGATGTCTCTGGAGTCGTCAGCACCGGCCACAGGACAGCAGCTGAGGAAGAGGTGTACCTCAGCATACCACACTGGGCCCCCATAAAATTGTTTCTTCCCAGCTGCAGGAAAGATCGGATGTGTCTATCACCCTACCTAAGGAACAGAAAACAAAAACAAAGCCCAATTCCAGAGCCAGCGCAGTGAAAACAGTGTATAGAAAGAAAATGCATGCAAGAAAGAACCGGGCGTGCCTCAGAGAAAGCCCCAGTTTTGCACTGAGTTAGCTGAAAGTCTCTCCGTCCCTGAGGGGCGGGGAGCCAGTGGGAAAAGCCTGGGGTATGATCCTAAATCGGCAACTGCAGGCCCCACCCTGGGGCTCCCTTCCCTAGCAGCAAAACTCAAAAGGGAGGTGCAGCTGGCCTATCCCACACCCTGGGCAGGTAGGACAGCCCCCCCCGGGTGCAGGCAGGTAGCCCTGCTACCCAGTGAGCCCCCACTGCTCACAGGACACAGACAGGGGGCTACTGCGGTCCTGGGTACTGAGGGCCATAGTCTCCCGGCTGCCCATGGCCTTGGGGCCACTCCTGGTGTGCCCTCGGCACTGGTCCCTGGATCCTGCTGGGACACCCTAAGCCCCGGACAGGACCCCGCACTCAGCTTCACCCACAGCTCCATCCCTCGCCCCCAGGGAGATGCTGAGCCCAGCCAAGGACAGGCAGAGATGTCCAGAGGGGGTGCAGGGACAGACCTGGGATTTTGGTGGGTGATTCTACCCGCATTCCTGTGTACATCGGAGTGGGAGGCACTGGGCTGGCCACAGAGTGACGGGGGGCCATGATCTCCGGGGGCCCTCCTGGAGTCTTCAGTCTAATTAGGGAATAATATCCCCATTATTCTCAATGTCCGTACAGCTCCATACGGCTTACGAAGACCCTTCACATATACACATAAGAAGCCTCCAATCCTTTCAACAGCATGCAAATGGAGAGGACTCTTACTCCCATTTTGCAGAAGAGGGAAAGTGAGGCCCACAGCTCCATGGGCACCCAGTTAATAGACGGCCAGACTAGCCTCAGAATCAAGCCTTCAGACTTGAACATGTCCCGCTTGCCATTGAGCCACACTGAGATAGGAATGCGGCTGGGGTAATATTGTAAGTTACCTTGGGGGACACAGACTTCCTTTAGAATTGTTTTAGCAAAGTCAGAGGGATATCGACCCTGCTGTTCTGCAACCTGCTTTTTTTTTTTCTTAACAACATCTTGCGAGCATTTCCCCATGTCGTTAAATATTGTTTTACTGGGCCATCATTTTTAATGGTTGTATGGTATTCCATAACATGAACGCACCATAATTTATTTGACCAATCTCTGTGTTGGACCTTTAAGCTGTTTCCAGTTTGGGGTCCTCATAAACAAGGCTGTGGTGCGCATCCTTGGACATAAATCTTCACACCCTTTTCACATTGCATCCGTTCGCCCTAAAGGATGCATTTTTCTAAAAAAAGATTTTCATTGTCTATTACATTTCCTGAGATGGTTCATTTTCCCTCGTCCTCAAAGATGGTAAAACAGACAAACAAAATCAGATTCAAAACGCAAATTGTGGGAAAAAACACATCATGGCCCCACATCTAGCAGGTAATCAGTTTTGGGACATCAACAGGAAACATCACGTCTCCTCTCTGGTCCTCTGTAAATCCATGTATCAAATGACACGAGCTGGTCCCAACTTTTCTTTCTGCTTCCCTCATCCTTGCTGGGCACGGGGAGAGCCCCAAAGGCCGGCTGCTGCGTCTTCCCAGACAGCAGGTCTCAGGAGTCCAGCACAAAGGACGAGAGAGGCTGTAGGGACGTCTGGACCTTGTGGACGGATGCAGACAGCACCAGGAAAACTCCCATCTTTGGGAGCAGGTAAGCAGAGATTGGCACCTGTGAGTAGGGACCTCCCTGCGGTAGGGGCTGGAACCAGGTGGGGCTAGCTTTTCTGGTTCTAATAAGTGGGACGCTGGCCAAGTGATATTCCTCACCGTGCCTCAATTTCCAGGTAGCAGAGCAGGACTAGTGGCTTTTTCCACGTTTGTCTATGACTCATTCACTGGCCGACTCAATGAGTCCCTACTTAGTGCTGGGCCCCGTGCTGGGTGCTGGGCACCAACAAAGAGCAAACAGGCAGCTCCCATGGCACCAGCACCCTAGAGGCGGTCGGGCACTACAGGGGCAGTTGCTCAGAGAATAGACTGCACAAATTTGGGTAAATGCTCTAAAGAGGTATGAAAGCTGTAAGAATGTGAAATGTGGAAAGTGACATGATTGAGCCCAGCCACAGAGGTCAGGGAAAGTTTTACAGAAGCAACATTTCTGATGAACTATAAAGAATCAGGGGGCAATGGATAAAATCTGGGGAAAAGGGGAAGGCATTCCAGGCAGAGGGAATAGCAGGTAAAAGGCCCAGTGGCAGGAGAAAGTGTGGGACCATCGAGCCCCTCCCAAGCTAAGGGCCCTGGATGTGGACGATCTGCCATACCGCTAACTACCGCCAGGGGACTGCCAGGGGCGTCACCACTGGCCTGGGGTAAATAGTGTGCAACAGAAGCTGAAGGGCGCGCGCCTCCCCTCCCCCCTCCCCCCCCACAGACACTGCAGCTCAT
>PITA01026648.1:0-22278 GCA_004023965.1 Spilogale gracilis
CTTCCGATCCATGAGCATGGGAATGCTCTTCCATCTTTTTGTGTCTTCTTCAATTTCTTTCACGAGTGTTCTGTTGTTCCTTGAGTACAGATCCTTGACTTCTTTGGTTAGGTTTATTCCTAAGTATCTTATGGTTTTTGGTGCTATAGTAAACGGAATCGATTCTCTGATTTTCCTTTCTATTTTTTCGTTGTTAGTGCATAAGAATGCAACTGATTTCTGTGCATTGATTTTGTCTTCTGCCACATTACCGAATTGTTGTATGAGTTCTAGTAGTTTGGGGGTAGAGTCTTTTCGGTTTTCCACATAGAGTATCGTGTCGTCTGCAAAGAGCGAGAGTTTGACTTCCTCGTTGCCAAGCTGGATACCTTTTATTTCTTTCTGTTGTCTGATTGCTGCTGCTAGGACTTCTAGCACTATGTTGAACAGTAGTGGTGAGAGTGGGCATCCTTGCCTTGTTCCTGATCTCAGAGGAAAGGCTGTCAGTTTTTCCCCATTAAGGATGATATTCACTGTGGGTTTTTCGTAGATAGATTTTATGAGGTTGAGAAATGTTCCCTCTGTCCCTATACTTTGAAGAGTTTTGATCAGGAACGGATGTTGTATTTTGTCAAATGCCTTTTCTGCATCAATTGAGAGTACCATGTGGTTTTTCTCTCTTCTCTTATTGATTTGTTCTATCACGTTGATTGTTTTGCGAAAGTTGAACCACCCTTGCATCCCTGGGATAAAACCCACCTGGTCATGGTGGATAATCTTTTTAATGTGTTGTTGGATCCTGTTAGCAAGGATCTTGTTGAGAATTTTGGCATCCGTATTCATCAGCGATATTGGTCTGAAGTCCTCCTTTTTGATGGGGTCTTTGTCTGGTTTGGGGATTAGAGTAATGCTGGCTTCATAGAAAGAGTCTGGACATTTTCCGTCCGTTTCTATTTTTTGAAAGAGCTTCAGGAGAATAGGTGTTATTTCTTCTTTGAATGTTTGGTAGAATACCCCAGGGAATCTGTCTGGTCCTGGACTCTTGTTTTTTGGGGAGGTTTTTGATTACTGCTTCAATCTCATTACTAGATATAGGTCTATTCAAATTGTCAATGTCTTCCTGTTTCAGTCATGGAACTTTATAGGTTTCTAGGAATGTATCCATCTCTTCTAGGTTGTTAAACATATTGGCATATAATTGTTGATAGTAATTTCTGATGATTGTTTCTATTTCCTTGGTGTTAGTCGTGATCTCTCACCTTTCATTCATAATTTTATTAATTTGGGTCTTTTCCCTTTTCATTTTGGATTAGTTTGGCCCATGGTTTATCCATCTTATTGATTCTTTCAAAGTACCAGCTTCTAGTTTCGTTGATGTGTTCTACTGTATCTCTAGTTTCTGATTCATTCATCTCTGCTCTAATCCTAATTATTTCCCGTCTTGTGTGATGGGTTGGTTTAATTTTTTGTTGATTTTCCAGTTTTAAGGCATAATGAGAGTTAGCGTATTTGGGATTTTTCAATTTTTTTGAGTAAGGCTTGGATGGCTATGAATTTCCCCCTTAGGACTGCCTTTGGTGTATCCCATAGGTTTTGGATCAATGTATCTTCATTCTCATTGGTTTCCATGAAGTGTTTCAGTTCTTCTTTGATTTCTTGGTTGATCCACAGATTCTTGAGCAGTATTGTCTTTAGCTTCCAAGTGTTTGATTTTCTCCTGGACTTTTTATGGTGGTTGAGTTCCAGTTTCATGGCATTGTGGTCAGAGAATATGCAGGGAATAATCTCAATCTTCTGGTATCAGTTGAGCCCTGATTTGTGACCTAGTATGTGGTCTATTCTGGAGAAAGTTCCATGTGCACTCGAGAGGAATGAGTGTTCTGCTGTTTTAGGGTGGAATGTTCTGAATATATCTATGAGGTCCATCTGGTCCAATGTGTCATTCAAGGCTCTTGATTCTTTGTTGATTTTCTGTTTAGATGATCTGTCCATTGCTGAGAGTGGTGTGTTAAGGTCTCCTACAATTAATGTATTCGTATCAATATAATTCTTTATTTTGTTTAACAGTTGGCTTATGTAGTTGGCTTCTCCCATGTTGGGGGCATAAATATTTACAACTGTTAGATCTTCTTGATGTATAGACCCTTTGAGAATGATGTTGTGTCCTTCTGTGTCTCTGACTACAGTTTAGATTAAAATCCATTTTGTCTGATATGAGAATTGCTACCCCGGCTTTTTTTAGGGGTTCGTTGGCATAAAAGGTGGTCCTCCATTCCCTCACTTTCAATCTGGAGGTGTCTTTAGATTCAAGATGAGTCTCTTGTAAACAGCATATGGATGGGTCCTGTCATTTTATCCAGTCTGCAACCCTGTGCCTTTTTATTGGAGCATTTAGGCCATTCACATTAAGAGTGATTATTGATCAATACATTTGTATTGACATCATGTTGCCTATGGAGTTCATGTTTCTATAGATTACCTCTGTAAATGTCTGTTTTGTGTCACTTGGGTTCGTTTCTCCTCTATAGAACCCCTCTTAGTATTTCTTGTAGTACTGACTTGGTGGTTGCATAATCTTTTAGACCTTGGTGGTCCTGGAAGCTCTTTATTTCTCCTTCCATTCTGAAAGTCAACCTTGCAGGATACATTATCCTTGGTTGCATATTTTTGTCATGTAATTTCCTGAATATGTCTTGCCAGCCCTTTCTGGCTTGCCAGGTTTCTGTGGAAAGGTCTGACGTTATTCTGATGGTCCTCCCTCTATAGGTAAGGGATCGCTTTCCCCTAGCTTCCCTTAAGACATATTCTTTGGTTTTATGATTCACAAATTTCACAATTATGTGCCTGGAGGTTTTTCTGGCCTCATTGATCTTGGGGGGGGGTGTCCTCTCTGCTTCTAGGACATGAACATTTGTTTCATTCCCCATATTCAGGAAATTTTCTTCCATGATTTGTTCAACAGTATCTTCTAGGCTTCTCTCTCTGTCATCTCCTTCAAGGATTCCAATAATTCTGATATTGGAGCGTTTCATGGCCTCATTTATTTCCCTTATTCTGTTTTCATGGGATTTTGGCTGTTTGCTCCAAGAATTCTCTTGCTCCTCCTCCTTAATCCATCTGTCTTCTAAATCACTAATATGATCTTCAGCTTCACTTACTCTAGCTGTTAGCATATTTAAATTAGATTGCATCTCATTAATAGCCTTTCTAACCTCAGCTTTCACTGCTGTTATTATGGCTTCCATTTTTTTAAATTGTTACTTAAATTTTTTTCCAGTGTTCCAAGATTCATTCCCCATTCCCCACACCCAGTGCTCCATGCAATAGGTGCCCTCAGTACCCACCACTAGGCTCTCCCATCCCCCCACCCCCCTCCCTCCAAGTCCCTCAGTTTGTTTCTGTGTCCATTTTGAGACTAATGTTCTTTTCCAAATTAGCCATTGCTTGGACAATTGCTGCTCTAAATTCCATTTCTGTCATATTGTTTATGTTCATTTCCAGTAATTCTGTGACTGGGGTTGCAGTCTCAGGGTTCTTCTTCTGTGGATGTTCCTCCTCTGAGTCATTGTGGTGAGGAGTGATTGAGGGGGTGTATAGCTAAATATATCAGCCAGTATCCAGGTGAACTGGTCGCTCTTTGCAGATGCTCCTGGTCCCCCGTGGAGATCCAGTAGTGCGAAATATCACATTTCAGGCTGATTTCATGGGTGCTCACAATGTTTCTGTAGTGCTTTTTGCAGGAATTGAGCTCACTTCAGAGGACTCCCTGAAATGTGGTCACCTGGCCTTCTGCCATCTTCAACGCCCCTAGGTTCTAACATTTTTAACATTTTTCTATGTTGGCTTTATTACATATGTCCACTCGTCAATCTAATTTTCTTGTTGATGCATTTAGAATAAGTTGCATTTCAGTTCACTCCTGTGCCATTTAGCATTCTTTTCATGAACCAGAGTTCAATATTTCTTTATGATTTTGAGGATAAAATTTACTTATAGCAAAATATAAGAATCATGTGTTCCATTGGATGAGTTTTGATAACTGGCATAACCAAAACTTCTATCAAGATACAGAACATTTCTATCATATCAGAGAATTTACCTTTTGTAGTTAATCCCCATCGAAATTATCACTGTTCTGATTTATTGTGATAGATTAGTTTTGCATGTTTTAGTAATTCATATAAATGGATTACACAATACCTTCTCTGTTGTGTAAAGCTCTCTGCATGGTTCATCCACACTGCTTGCATCAATACTTCATTCCTTTTTATTGCTGAGTAGCACTATTGTATGGATAGATCACAGTTTTCTTATACATTCTTTTGTTGGTGGATACCTGGGATGTTTCTAGTTTAGGTTATTGTGAATAAAACTGCTATAGATATTCTTGTGTAATTATATTGTGTGTGTGTATGTGTGTGAATATACATATATGTATATAGCATCAGGGAATGGTAAATATCTGGGAGTAGAATTCCTGGGTCATATTATAGGTGTATGTTTTGTTTTATGTGAAACTGCCATATCTTTGTACCATTTTCCTCTCCCACCAACATCCTTATAAACATTTGGCAAGGTCTGTCTTATTAATATTAACCATTCTGGTGGGTGTGAAGTGGTACCTCACTGTAGTATTTATTTGCATTTCCTTAATGACCAGTGATGTTGAGTATCTTTTCCTGTGTTATTGGCCACTTGTATATCTTCCTTTGTTAAAGGTCTATTCAAATATTTTGCCCATTTTCCTTTTTTATTGTGGTAAAATATACGTAACAAAATGTATCACTTTAATTATTTTTAAGTGTATGGTTCAAATGTTTAGCATTAAGTACATTCACATTATTATGCAATGATCATCCCTATCCATCTCCATAACTTTTTCATCTTCCCAAACTGAAACTCATATTATACTCATTAAGCAATTCCCCCTTGCTCTCTTGCAGCAGAGAGTGGTAAATATCTAGGAATGGATTTCTGGGTCATAGTATAAGTGTATGTTGGCCTTTTTTGTCTGGCTTCTTTCACGTAGCATAATGTTTTCAAGGTTCATCCACGTTGTATTGTATATCAATACTTTGTTCCTTATTGTAGCTGAATAATATTTCATTTAAGTGTATACCATATTTTGTTTATTGGTTCATCAGTGGATGGATGGGAGTCATTTCTGTTTCCCTCATGAGGTCGTGTCCACCTTTCTGCTATTGTTTATTGTGCCGCTGTGAGTATCCTTATGCAAATTTTTGTTTAAATACCTGTTTTCAGTTCTTTTGGATATATACCTGGGAGTGGAATTGCCAGGTCATATAGTAATTGTATGTTTAACTTATTGAGGTCCTGCCAAACTCTTCCATGGTGGCTGTACCATTTTATTTAGTTATAAATAGAAATGAAGTACTGATACATGCTATAACATGGTTGAACCTTGAAAACTTTTTGCAAAGCGAAAGAAGCCAGACACAAGAGACCATTATTGTATTATTCTGTTTATATGAAATGTCTAAAATAGGCAAATCCTTAGAGACAGAAAGTAGAATTGTGGTTGCTAGGGAACCATGGGGTGGGAAGAATGGGGAGTGTTTGCTTAATGGGCAGAGTGTCTTTTTGGGGTGATGAAAATGTTCTGGGATTAGATACTGATGGTTGCAAAACTTCGTGAAAATACAACAAATCGTTGAATTGCATACTTTAAAAGGGTGAATTTTATGATATGTGAATTAAATATCAATTTTTTTTAAAAAGCACAAAGTCTCATTTTTGGCCTGAAGGTGAGATTCGATGTTTAAATTTGTAACATTTCTCTCCTACATTTTTGCAGCATTCATACCATGTAGAGTCACTATGAAAAGTTGTTTAGTTTCTTCACTGAAAAGGCACACAGCCAAGTGTCTCAATGTGGACTGAAATTAGCCCATATCCTGCCCTCTTAACTTGTGTTCCCTAGTTTGGTGCTGTCCCAGTCCAGAGAAAGAAGCACCATTTTACCCTTTTGTAATTCAGCTGCCCAAAGGAGACATCTTACTTTGATTTGTTTTCTTGGAGGGAGCCTCTTGTACTATTTTGCTTTAAAGATGTGATATGTTTTAATGGTGATCCTAGTATGATGGATACTGCTTTCCTATCCAGGAATCTCACAGCCTTTTACTCAGTCTAATAACCAGTTATAAAATATGGCCATAATTCCCCCAGAGGTCTGTTGACTGTAACTCACTCTCTGGTATAATTTCTATGTACAGGTTTTTTTTTTTAGCTGTAGGCAATAGAACTTGGTTCTAAGTAACTTAGGCAAAAATAAGGATTTTGGAAGACTACTGGAGTTGATCAAAACCAAAGGAAATACTGAGAAACAAGACCTCAAGGAGGTCCAGAACTGAGGAAGCTTGGAGTATTTGGGTAGCAGAACATCAGTCCTTTTAAGTCTCCACTCAGGCTTTTAAATTCAGGGACAGAGAATCTGATTATTCCACCAAGAGAGGTAGGGTTTCTTATTAGAACACAGATTAGTGGAAGAATGCTGGACAAATCACATAAAAGCTACTAAAGCAGGTAAGAAAAAGATGGATGTCAACATCCAAGTGGAGATGTTGAATAAACCTTCAGATGGATAAATGTAGATTGCAGAGTAGAGGGCTAGACTGGGATAAATAATTAGAGGTTGTAAGGATGATTGAAATAATGGGCATCATTGAGATTTCTCAGGAAGAGAGTAAGTGGCCATGCATCCCTCCAGCATCATTATTTGAGGACCAGAACGCTTCCTGGAGCAGTTTGTAGCTGGAGGATTGTTTCTTTGCTTTGGAGGATATGATATTCCTAATAATTGGGAAAGAGTCCAGGGCATGGGACTATAATGCTGTGCTGGGAACATTCCATCTCATAAGAATGAAGTTGTTACATGGAGATTTTAATGGAATGTAACTTTTTTCTGTCAATTATAATACATGCCAGCTTCTTTTCCCTCTCATATTTATTTATATTGCTTTTAGTCTTTGCTAAATGCTTTATATATGTCATTTTATTTAATCCTCACAGCACATTAATGAAGTTGTTATTATTATCACCATATTTTACAGATGGGCTACTATAGTTTTAGTTAAGCAATTTACTCAACATATTGCTAGAAAGCAGTGGAAATGGAATTTAAGTAAGGGCTACATGAGTTCAAAGACATGTCTGTTCCATATCAAATGATATAGCAATGCCAGTATTAGCTATGGTTTAGGACTATCGACCTTCTACCGTGTACCATGTAGTGTACTGAAGACTTTATACGCATTATCTCATTTAATGTTCATAATAATCTTATAAGGAAAGTACTAGTACCATTGTTATTCCTATTTAACAGTTGAGGAGTCTGAGATTTAGAGATGTTAGTTCAGTGGTTGTCACATAGTGAATGGTAGAGTCAGGGCTTGAACACTTCTGTTTGTCTCTAAAGCCTGTGTGCATCACCAATACACTCTCCTCTATCAAAAATAACTGAATCTTAGAACACTGGCTCTCTTCCCTGGCTGAGTATTAGAATCACTTGGGGAGCTTAAAAAAAATCGATGCCAAACCTCATCATCAGAGATTCTGATTTAATTTATCAGGAATGCAGACTAGGCCTTGGATTTTTTTTTTAAAAGCTTTTATTCATTCATCCAACTTATTCAATAAACATTTAATGTCTCCTATATGCCAAACACTTTCTAGGCATTTACTTTCTAGCAAGATGTATCATTGTCACAATGATATGTAGTTATAAAATCTTAGTGGCATGAAAAATTAAGAACTTATTAAGCACTTATTCTCACATTTCTGGAGCCCATCCAGGATTCAGCTGATTAAGCAGAACTCTGGGCAACTGATTTAGGTTGGAGTGATTACTTTAATTGCTTCAGGATGGTGAGTAAACTAGTGTGGCTCTGCTTCATGCATTTCTCCTCAGACCACTGGACTAGCTGGCACTCATGTTTCTAAAGGCTCATCTCATGCCAGTGGTAGAATCAAGAGGGGATGTGTCCAACTGTGCAAGCATATTTCAGGCCCCTACTTGAGTCACATCTGTGTATATTTCATTAGCCAAAGCAAATATCAAGGCTGAGCTCAAGGACAAGAGGTGGGGGGAAAAGCCTCACTTCTGCTGTGTGGACTTACAAAGTTCATGGCAAAGGCTGAGAATTGGGGCCAATAATTCAATGTAGGTGGGAAAGAATGAAAATGAACAATAAGCAGTATACATTAGAAAATTGCTAAGTGTGTTAGAAAGTGATAAGTAATAGTGCAAAAAAAAATTCTAGAGGGTGTTATGAAGGTAATCTTAATGTGCAGCTAGTCTTGAGAACCATTGATCTTGTAGTGTTCAACCTGGAAAGAAATCTGGGCTAACATTCCCTCAGCCACTATGAAAATAAAAGTAGAAGAATCTTACTCAAGGTCCATAGGTCCATAGCTATAGAAATGGAACTAGGGCCTGTCTACTAATGCTGTAGACTGTTTCTCTTATACCACAGTATTCCAATCTGCAGTCTTAGAATTCTTTACTGATGACACTAAAAATATGTTATGGAAAGACACCTAGACATTAGAGGTGTACTGTGTAAATCCTGTACTTCCTTTAGTAATCCAATTCAGATGTTAGTAACCCAATTCACAAGTTCACATTTCCCATATTTGTACTGTTCAAAAGTTTACATTCTACCCTCTTAGTTTTTCTCCTCTTCAAGTTAAAGACTGTTGGTTCTGATCTATCTTCATGTGATCCCATAGCCCCATCCCAACCATCTACTTGATTATTGGGCCTTCTTTCTTCCCCAGGTCTGTAATGCCTTCAGTAGTCTTTCTTGAGTTCCTTTTTACTTTGAGCTTTCACTAGGCCTTTCAGTCATCATTTCTGTTTTGGATTACAGTCTTCCTGATTTGCCAGGATGAGCAGTCAATAGAAAAGAAAGGATATGGAACCTGCTTGTACTTAGAGTTTATTGTCTAAGCAGAAAGGTAAGTAACTGAATGAGGTAAGAGAAGGTATAATTTAGATAATCCGGTTCATTCTTTTCTCCTACTTCTCCTCATGGACTTTGGGACTTTATTTTTAATCTTTAACATTGTACTGCATGTGTATAGGTGTGTATATATTGAGATATTACAGGGACACAGTATTTACCCATTAATAATCCCTTGAAAATGTCTCCACAATTTTTGTGTTTTCCAAAGTGAGGAAAAAGAAAAGAGAAGAGGCAACTGTGATTTCTACTGTTTTCCATGATCCCCAAAGCATTTCTAATGCTAAAAGACTCTCAAGTCTCTCCCTTCACTGTAACCAGATTTTCACAGGAGATAGCACAAAAGAGCAGAGTGAAGATTGCTGGAGTCATTCCCCTTGTGGCTGATTCCTGAGCTCCAAGGAATATTTAGTTATGGGGATAGAAACTGGTTATTTTCAGCAGACCACTTACTTGCCTGCCATTTCTGTGACATTTTAATATTTGCCTCTCCAGACTCTGCTTAATATTTGCCTCTCCAGACTCTGCTTCCTTTTATCCACCTAGTCACACCTTCTCCCAAGTACAAGTCTCACTCTTTTAAAGGTGTTCAAGTACGAAAAACCTATAGAAATGTGGAGGCCATGTGTGTGTGTGTGTGTGTGTGTGTGTGTGTGTGTGTGTATGCACACACATGAGCCTGCATTTGTGTATTTCTATCCATATACCTACATATGTAAGTGTTTGGGTTGAGCATATGTGTATATGTATTCAAATTGTAGGTCATTGTTTATATCTGTCACACTAACATCAGCAATGCCTTATTTCTCATATATAAGTTAAGCTCAACAGAAGCTTCAACAGAAGCAATAGGCTAATGCTCAGTGGAAAGCAAGATACCAGACAGAAATAGTCACTTCAAATAATGTATGTCTCTTTAAGTTAATGCCTAGAGTTTTCCTTACAGAGCATATAAACGTAAATGTTTATACTCTAAATATATGTGTGTGAAGGTCTCACATTAGTTATAAAATAATTTTGTGGGTGAGTTGGAATAGATGTGAGGTCACTTTCTTCCTTGTATTTCTGTCTGCGGAACAGCATGAATTGCTGTAACAGTGTGGCTCAATTTCTGTATATTTCATGTTTTGATATAAAGATGTATTTGTGCTACTCTTAATCCTAACCCTTTCCTCCCACAGCTGCTTCAAATTCTCAGGCTCCATATTCATGGTAGGATTTCATAGGTAGATGTTTTCTCTCTTCTACTCTCTTTTTGTTTTGTGAAAAGTACCTCCTATAAACCTGGCTTCTCATCTGCATTACATTCCCCTCTCTTCTTCCATATTCACTGGATAGCAACTATTGATTTCTTTTTTTGGTAATATCTATGAAGCTCCAATCTGCCATAACAAATAAGACTTTTATATCATATAGAGTAGTATTTGAATACTACCAGGACAACTAATGGTGGCTGGGCACCATATGTACAGAACTTTATGGCTAGAACAAACCTGTCTGCTTCTGGAGGGATCTAAATTGAGGCCAAGTTACAGCTGGTGGGCCAAATCAAGCCAGGGGCCTGTTTTTGTAAATAAAGTTTTACTAGAACCAGCCATACCCACGTTTACATATTGTCTAGGGCTACCTTCAAGCTAGGATGGCAGAGTTGAATAACTGCAGCAGAGTTGAATAACTGCAACAGAGATCCAAAAGCCTAAACTACAGAATTTTACTGAGGAAGTTTGCCAACACTTATCTAGATCAGCATTCCCCAAGCAGTTCTACACAGCACTGTTGTCCAGGAGATAATAACTTAGGAATAACTTTAGGTTCTTAGGAAAGGGTTCTATAGTCATTTAAGACCAGAAAATGCTGGATCAAACCAAGTTAAACAGCCTTTTTTTTTCTTTTTTGCTGTAGGCCATTTAAGATCTTTTCACATGCTAACATGCATTGAGAAACTCTAAAAGGAGACAAAGGGTACATTCCCCTTAACTTATTTGACCACTGGACATCTTTGCCACAGCTCTCTTATTGATATTGTGCAAAATAGTGTTCTAAGGAACAGTTATTTGAGAAATGCTAGCTTAGACATTCACTTAACAGAAGTTTTAACTTGATAACTGACTCCTTGGATTATTTTTTCTAGTTGCAGAAAGTGAAAAGCGGTATAGTATGGTGTTTAAGCATATAGACCATGGCTTTAGACAAACCTTAATCTTAATTTAGTCTTTACCGCTTACTAGCTGCTGAACCTTGGACAAGTTATCTAATGCAATAAGCAGGACTGACTACATAATTGGTGGGCTGTGGTGCAAAATGAAAAGGGAGGACCTCTTATTCAAAAGTATTTGGAATTTCAAGATAGCAACCAGCAGAATGTTAAACCAATGGCTCCTTCCGAGCATGAGACCCATGCCCAGAGTGTACACCCATGAACTCATAACCCCTTTTCTCCTCTTCAATCTTCCACATTCAATCAGTTAGTTATAAATTTCAGTGTCCTCAATATAAAATGTGGATTATACTTACTTCATGGGATTATGGTAAGAATTAAATCAGAAATATATATAAGAGGCCTAGTACTGTCTGGCACAGAATAGGTATAATAAGGGACTTGTTTTTAATTCAAAAGCATTTATAGCCATATTCAATAATTACTTATTGAGTGTCTACTATGTGCCAGGCACCATGCTAGGTACTTAAGGTATTATGGTGAAGAATACAAATAAGGTCCCTGTCTTCATGTAGATTATTATTGTTTAGTGGGAAAGACAGATAGTGAAAAAATAAACAAGACAAGTATAAATTGTGATAAGAGCTACAAAGAGAAAACAGGGTTCTAGGAAAGGAAATAATAGAAAAGTTCTGCTTTAAATTGAATGGTCAGCCAAGTACACTTCGAGGAAGTAATGTTTAAGTTGAGATCTGAAGGATGAGAAAAAGCTCTCCATGAGAAGAGCAGGAAGAGTGGTCCAGGCAAAAGAATAGCTAGCGGAAAGGTCCCGAAGTGGGAAAAAACATGGCATTCGTGAGAAATTGAAAGCAGGCTAATGTGGCTTGAGTGTAGGGACTGAGAAGGAGAGTGATTCACAGTATACCTGTAAGATAAGTAAGAATTTTAGATTTTATATGACGTGCAATGAGAAGTTCTTGAAAAGTGCAATGAAAACCCAGAGGTTTTGGGCATGCCAGCCACATGCTATAACTGGCATTTTTAGAAGATAATGTTGGCTGCTGTGTGGAGGGGAACCAGAGATAAGCTAGAGTAGATGAGTAGGAGGCTATTTAGCAGTCCAAGAAAGCATGCATAGTGCCTTGTACTTGAGTGGTATTTGAGGACGTAGTGATAAATAAATGAAGTGGAAGCTTATTTTGGAGGTGTAAATAATAGGCCTTGCTAATTGACTGAATGTGGAGCATTTAAGAGGAGAAAAATAAATAATGACTCCTGACATTTTTCTGAGCAACTTGGTGACACCATTTAACTGAGATGACTGGCGAAGTTTTTGTTTTGTTTTGTTTTGTTTTGAGGAGAGCAGCCATGTAGAAATCAAGAGCTCAGGTTTAGATACGTAAAATTGGAGGACCCTTTAAGATGTCCAAGTGGAGAGGGTGGCATGAGTTACAGTTGTTTGTATTGTCTCAGATTCTGTGATTACTAACTCTTGGTGTCACCTCTTTAGATTACCTGGGTATGTTTAGAAAGCATCTAAAAGAAAAATACCTAAACATAGGAGTCTATAAATGTTATCACCATGGCAAACATGTAGAATCACGACTGGTTGTTGTAAAAGAACACAGTATATCAGAAAAGACATCGTGCGGGATTCCTCAACAAGATAATTTTATCGATATAGAACATATATTTGATCCTGATGAAGAGGGCTACTCCTCCCTAACTGCAGTGCTTCAGGGATGTGCAGGCATTGGGAAAATAGCTGTTGTGCACAAGTTCATGTTTGGGCAGTAGGAATGGTTACTCCAGGCAGGTTTAACTATCTCATCTATATAAACGGCAGAGAAATAAACCATATTGCTAACCCTTAAGTGCTGATGACCTGATTATTAACACTTTTCAAGATATAGATGGACCAATCCTAGATACCATTCTTGTGTATCCAGAGAAGTTTCTGTTCATTCTTGATGGATTCCCTGAGTTTTAGTACCCTGTAGGTAACCAGGAAGAGGATCTTAGTGCTAATCCGCAGGAGAAGAAGCCAGTAGAGACCCTCTTATGTAGTTTTGTGAGGAAAAAACTGTTCCCCAAATCTTCCCTGGTGATAATTGTCTGGCCTACAACCATGCAGAAGCTACACTCTGTTAAAACAACCTATCCAGGCAGAGATTGTATGGTTTATAGATGCTGAAAAGAGCGTATTTCTTTTTTTGTTTGTTTTGTTTTGTTTTGTTTTGTTTTTATTGTTACTAAAATTTTTTTTCCAGTGTTTCAAGATTCATTCCCCATTCCCCACACCCAGTGCTCCACGCTTTAGGTGTCCCCAGTACCCACCACCAGGCTCTCCCATCCCTCCAGCCCCCTCCCTCCAAGTCCCTCAGTTTGTTTCTGTGTTCAAAGTCTCTGTTGTTTCGTTTCCTTCCCTAGATTACTCTAGTTCCCATTTGCTTTCCTTCTGCCACTGTCCTCCAGTTTGCCTCTCATGCACCGCAAGTAAGTGAGACCATGAAAAGAGCATATTTCTTGAGTCAGTTCTCAGGTGTTGATGCAGCAATGAGAGTCTTTTATGAACTGCGACAAAATGAAAGCCTTGACATTATGTCCTCTCTTCCCATCATCTCCTGGATGATCTGCAGTGTCATTTAGTCACAGGGAAATGGTGACAGGACTCTTATGAAGTCACTTCAGACCATAACTGATGTGTATCTGCTCTACTTTTCCAAGTGCCTCAAAACCCTTGAAGGCATCTCAGTGTGGAAGGGACAAAGTTGCCTGTGGGGCTTCTGCTCTTTGGCTGCAGAACCAGCAGGTCCTCTTTGAAGTCAGTGACTTCAGGAGACATGGGATAGGAGTACATGATATCAATGGCACTTTTCTAAATCACTTTTTGAAAAAAAACTGAAGGAGTTGTCAATGTCTACACTTTCCTTTACTTCAGTTTCCAAGAATTCTTGACTGCTGTGCTCTATGCCCAGAAGAATGGCAGCAGCTGGATGTTTTTTTGATCAAGTGGGGAAAATGTGACAAGAAATATTCCAACAATATGGAAAAGGGTTTTCATCATTGATGATACAGTTCTTATTTGGCCTCTTGAATAAAGGAAAGGGAAAGGCCACGGAAACTACTTTTGAAAGAAAAGTCTCTCCAGGACTGAGAGGAGTTATTGAAGTGGATTAAGAAAGAAATAAAGGATAAATCTTCTAGGTTACAGATTGAGCCAATGGACTTGTTTCATAGAAGACTACGAGAAAAGGATAATTGATGATTTACAGTCAATTATATTGCTTCAACCTACCTATACAAAAATGGACATTCTGGCTATGTCATTCTGTGTGAAAAGCAGTCACAGTCACCAGTCAGTGTCTCTGAAGTGTCAGCACCTACTTGGATTTGAGGAGGAAGAGCAAGCCTCCGCATTCATACCACCAGCCTTGACACTTAATCAGTGAGTATATTAATTTCTTTTCTCCAATGTTTTGGCCTTCAGAAACAATGGGAATTCTTGTTTATTTCAAGTATTCAGGCCCATGATCATTTTTAGCATTATTGATAAATAAAATGAATCATCTCCACTTTCCATATGTTGTCACCCCAATAAGGATTTATTGAATATCTATCACATATGAATGCTAGCCTGGTAGACAATGAGGGAAAGTTAAAATTTCTGAGCACTTACTATGTGCCAGGCATGGTGCTAGCCACTATAAGTGTGTCTGTGTGTTTTAGTCTTCACTGTCACTTTGTGAATGTGCTCCACAATTATAAAGTGTTATGAGCACGTAAGTCATCAAGATTATCATTGAGGACTGTGTCTGGGTGTCGATGACTATTCTAAAAAAGGTGGTAAACTTATCACTGAATTGGTCATCACTCTGCTCTAATATACTTCATCACTGACACCTCAAAGGGCTCCAGGTTGGTAAGGGTCAGAACTGCACTCCTGCGTATATTGCCATAAAGCCTGGGCTTTTTCCATCAGTCTTGCACGTTCACATAGGGTCCAGAGCTTTGTGCCTTTACAAAGGGTTCAAAGAGGCTTAGGTAAACCACATAGATAATACAGATTGTGTATACTAAAAACAGATCTCTACTGACTTATTGACTAAGGCAGCCAAGAAGATTTATACCTGTGTTATCTAGAAAATGCCACTGGTCTTAAGTCTGTTCTTAATACTTGGATTAAGATGGACATTGCTGTGGTGCCTGGGTGACTCGGTTGGTTAAGCATCAGACCCTTGATTTCTGCTCAGGTCATGATCTCAGGGTTGTGAAATCGAGCCCCACGTCGGGCTCTGTGCTGTGTGTGGAGCCTGCTTAAGATTCTCTTTCCCTCTGCCCCACCCCCGACGACTTCTACTTCTACTTTTCTTCTTCTTCCTTCTTTTCTTCTTCTTCTTTTCTCCTTCTCCTTCCTCTCCTCTCTTCTCTCTCTCTCTCTTTCTCTCTCTCTCTCTCTCTCAAAAAAAAAAAAAAAAAAAACAAGGACATTGCAGTGCTTTAGTCATGGGGCCAGCTGAAGAGTAGAGGACCTTGAGAAGAAGAGAGTGGGCAGAAAACTGTACTTGGGGAATAAGTTAACCCAAGTCTTTTCTCGGATAGTTGTATTTCCATTTCCTCATTGGGGAGTAGCATAGAGATAAAAATGAGCATGGGATGTGTGTGTTTGAGGGAGGTGATAGGGGGAAGGTAAATGCTGCAAGAGTTGTGTTTGGGATTAGAGTGGAAGGGGTAGAAGTTGTTGCATGGACTTAAAATTATCTAGGATGTTGGCTAGTGTCTTGACAAATTCATGACAGTTTCAATCCAGATGTAAAGTAAAATAATGGACAAATATATTGAGAATTTGTGAACATTGATGGCAACAAAAGGGGGCTTCTGATTCATTCTAGGTTTCCAGAAAATCAGCCTTAAATGGAGTCCCTATCTTAACCCTATTGCCTTTATCAGAGGGTTAAACTTTCTTCAGAGTTTAACCCAAAATATTCTTCATTAAGCGTGTTGACTGAGAGTTTACTGTTGAACTTTTTTTATGTTAGTCACCATACAGTACATCATTAGTTTTGTAGTGTTCCATGATTCATTGTTTATGTATAACACCGAGTGCTCCATGCAATACGTGCCCTTCTTAATACCCATCACTGGGCTCACCCATCCCACCCCCCTACCTTGCTCCCCTCCAAAACCCTCAGTTTACAAACACACAAATAAATAAATAAAATAAAAATAAAACCCTCAGTTTGTTCCTTGGAGTCCTTAGTCTCTCACAGTTTGTTTCCCCCTCGGATCCCCCCGCTTCATTTTCCCCTTCCTTCTCCTAATGTCCTCCATGCTATTCCTTGTGTTCCACAAATAAGTAAAACCATATGATAGTATTTCTATGTTTTTTTAGGCTCAAGTATAATTAACATACAGTGTTATATTAGTTTCAGGTTACTGTATAGTGATTCAATAATTATGTACACTTCTCAGTGCTTGTTGAGATAAGTGTACTCTTAATCCCCTCCTTCTATTTCACCCATCCTCCACTCACCTCCCCTCTGGAAACCACCAATTTGTTCTATTTAAGAGGTTTTTTTCTTGCCTTTTTTTCTTTGTTCATTTATTTCTTAAATTGCACATATGAGTGAAATTGTGCGGTATTTGTCTTTCTCTGTTTGCTTTCACTTAGCCTAATACCTTCTAGGTCCATTCATGTTGTTGCAAAATGGTAAGATTTCATTCTTTTTGTGGCTGAGTAATATTCCATTGTATATATTTGCCACATCTTCTTTATCCATCTGTCAATGGACACTTGGGTTGCTTCCATAATGTGGCTGTTGTAAATAATTGTTCCAAACATACAGGTGCATATATGTTTTTGAATTAGTGTTTTTGTTTTCTTTGGGTGTCCCTCAAAAAATTAAAAAGGGGCTCCTGGGTGGCTCAGAGGATTAAGCCTCTGCCTTCAGCTCAGGTCATGATCTCAGGGTCCTGGGATTGAGCCCCGCATCGGGCTGTCTGCTCAGTGGGGAGCCTGCTCCCCCCTCTTTCTCTGCCTGCCTCTCTGCCTATTTGTGAACTCTGTGTCAAATAAATAAGATCTTTAAAAAAAATTAAAAAGAAGGGGTATCTGGGTGGCTCAGTCATTAAGTGTCTCCCTTCAGCTCAGGTCATGATCCCAGGGTCCTGAAATCAAGCCCTACCATTCAGGCTCCCCATTCGTCAGGGAGCCTACTTCTCCCTCTCCTTCTGCCTGCTGCTCTCCCTACTTGTGCTATTTCTCTGTCAAATAAATAAAACCTTTAAAAATTTTCTAAAAAATAAAAGTACCATAGGAACTTCTCTAGTTTTCAATTATTGTTGATTTTTCTATTAGTACTGACAACCAAGAAATAGTTACAAAGATAGCTGGGGCAAGTCACTTGACTTCGCTGAGCATCTGCGAAACGGTGATTAAAATATCCATCATTCTGTTGAGGACCAGATAAGATGATCTGTATATGTAAAGTGCTTACCTTGGTGCCTGGCACATAGTAACATGACTTGGGCTTTGAAGTCAGACAGGCCGGAGTGCTGACCTCTCTGTTCTGTTCCTACCTATGTGACCTTAGGCAAATCCCTTAACTTTTTTATGCCTTAATTTCCTTATCTGCAAACTGGGGTAATACTTAAGGATTTGAGGAGAGGTAAGTTAATACTAGTGTGGTGACAGAAGCCAAAATTAGTCTTTTATTTAAAATTTTGTTTTTAACTATTTTGTTTTAAATTATTTTTGCTTTTTCATCTCTTTTAGGTCCTTCCAGCAGTGCAATTTGCCAGTGCCTTGGCTACACTGGTTCGGTCAAGCACTGTGTAATCCATACTGTAAAATCAAACACCTGAAGTAAGTTGAACTTTGCTTTAAACACGTAGGTATTTGCAAGGTAAAGACAGGGCTGCTAGAAATTGCACTGATCAGACCTGAAAACAAAATAGAACTAGTGCTTAGCTTCTCCACAGCAGAACAGCAAATGATAAGATATGCTATGAACCTAGAAGGCACAGAGAGTGAGGCACAGATCTTTGCTGGCCCCTCCAGCCTCTTCCCCTTTCATATGTGCTATTTTTGCTGCAGGAGTAGGTGGCAGATTAAAACATCTAAGAGATCTATGTCTGGTGCCCCTCCTGGACCTACCCCTTCTCCTTCTAGATTCCCACTGTGGTCCTCCTTGGTTTTCTTTGTTGGATCCCATCCTAGTCCATGCAGCTCAATGATCCTTTTCTCTGTGTGTCTCACCGGCATCCCCTGCAGTTATTCCCCGAAGTGCCACTGCTCAGAAGCTCCCACCCCAGCCCTTTCATTTCTTGCTCACTCTCAGATATCTTGCCAGTTTGTCAGTCCACATCAGGAGCACACAGGTGCAAGCCCCCTTGTTTCCAAACCCCTCACTGCACAGATAAGTGTCTGTTCTCCTTATGTCCCAGAGGAAGAGACAGCCTTTCCAATCCTACCCGAACCAGTAAATTCACTTTTTTAATTTTTAAAGCATTTAATTATTTCACTTTACACAACACAGAAGTACATAACAATGTAAAAGCTCTCTACCCTACCGTCCCAGGCCCCACCCCAGTTTATATCCCCAACACCCCACTCTCCTGCTTACCCTCCCCCTATGTAAAACTTTATTTGCTAAATGTCTTTCCAGACCTTTTTCTATTCTTTTTCAAACAATCTATAATGTAAGGCACACATAAATCTATAATATACATATCATACATATGCAGAGTTACAGAACTTTGGGGGTTTGGTTTCACAAACACAAAACTGGCAACTTTTTTTTCATTAAATAGTATAGTGAACATGCCTCTGATACAGTATGCAGGGTCTATCTCCTTTTACACATTGTGTTTTCAAGCTTTCTTCAGCTGTCCCCCTCCCCATGGCTCAAGTTTCTCCCATATTCCAAAGAACCCTCTCAGCCCTCCCTGTATCCTAGTTCACTCCTTTCTTTCACAGCCAGAAATGCTTGAAGAGCTCCCTCTGTACTTCCTTGTTTCCTATTTACTCCCCAGTCATTGCCCAGATCTACTCAAAGATCAAAAGTGAATACCAGACCCAATGAACACTGTTCACCTCCTATCTTAGGGCCTCCCCTGCAGCCCCGAGCACTGTAGAGTATGCTCTCCTTGCAACACTCCCCCACCCATTCTAACTACTCCCAAGGACCTCCTTGCCTGCATGGTTCCCAAACGGTGGCAGTTTTGCTCTCTAGTGGACATGTGGCAGTATCTGGAGACATTTTTGGCTGTCACAGCTAGAGGGTAGAGTGAGGCACCCTAAGGGGTAGAGGCCAGGGGTTCTGCCAAACATCCTACAGTGTACTGGACAGCCTCAAAGAAGTATTCACTCTCAAGTGTCAAGAGTGCCCTAGAAAAATATAAACAAGCCCAGAAATATTTCTGAAAATGCAGGGTAGGGATCTTGTCCTCAACCGTGATGGTGGTTCACACCTGCCCCAACAGGGGACAGCCCAGAGTCACAGCCAGCTGCTGTAGAGATGCCCCAGGGCCACGACAGCTTCAAGCTTTAGGTCAACAGAGTCCCTGGGTAATATCTAGGGCTCTTCTAGTTGTCTCAGTGTGGTCCAGGTGTGACACCTCACCATCCTTCCCCCTGTGGGCTAATCCATACATTTACCATACTCAATACAGCTTATAGTCATAAGAGGGGAGACACAGACAGTCCTCCTCCTCCCCCTTCTGGGTTTAACCCCTCCCTCTGGAAATTGATTTCCACTGGGATATGTTCTAGTCCACATTTCTGAATTCCCTGAGGGCTTTGTAGCTAGATTTCCCCTCCAGCTATTATTCTGGTGGTGGGTTGGGAGAGACAATCCCTCAGGATGGCACCACACTTTGGTCCGTGGTCTAAACCAGTAAATTGTCTGGGCACTATTAGTTGCTGGCTCACCTCTTTGGAGGTGGCAGGAGTTTCTAGTCCTGCCAGTGGGATTGGGGAGGGTTCTCCTGTGGTGGAGCTCGACAGCCACAGCAGTCCTTGTCCACAACTGGTGCTGGTGCCCCGTTTGTAAACCTAAAGGATTTTCTTAAGGGTGGCGAATCTCTGCTGCATTTTAAGCCCAGGCTTAACTACAGGCCGGTTTGGATCATTTCTCACGATATTACTTGATCAAAACATGAACAAGCTTCCTGTCCAGTTTATTCCTGGCCATTCTTGGGATGCAGGAATCCTCACTACCCAAAACTCTCTGATACTCCTCCCTAGCCACGTTCTGACGTTTTCTTTGACAGTCTGTGGTTTGTAACTGCTCTTCTGGTGCCAATTTCTGACTTGGAAATAACCTGGTTGCCCAGAACAGGAACCTGCTCAAGTTAGCTTAAAGAAATGGGGATCTGTGTAGATATTCTCTAGCGTAAGAACCTGGATGGGTCAGATGTCCCCTCCCGCTCCAGTCATATACAGCCTAGGTGGGAAGAGGGAGGAGATGCTATATACAGGGCTGCTTAGTTTCACCAGATACTAGGGTTGGGGATGGAAACATATACTAAGAAACTATGGTGCTTCTGGGTTGTGGAATGCTAATGCTCTGGGACATAAAGGGGGGGTCATCAAAATGAGTCTCTCCCTGTCAATCTACACCATCTCCACTTCCTATCCCACTTCCCTCCCACTCCCTTAGCCCCATTCTCCCACTCATCCCCTCCCCTCCCCCTACTCCACCTTGTTTCCCTCCCTTACTTGCCCCCACCTTGAAAACTGATTTCCCACTGGTATATGTTTTGGTTATATTTCACATTTCTAAATTTACTGAGGGCTTTGCAGCCAGATTCCCCTCCCACAGCGGAAGCAAATTTCCCTCCGTGAAAAATTTACAGCTTTACACCAAGGGCAGTCCCAATCCCCAGGCCTACGAAATATGGGAGGTCTTCTCTGCTGATGAGGTTCAGAATCTCTCCTGTCTCTTTGGGATTCTGGAGGGTCTGTTCCCTGGGACCCCCCATCAGACTGCGAGCTAACATCAGAGGACCTCCTGTTGGGAGATGTCTGAGGTGGAGCTCCTGCAGTGAATGTTACCACTGGTGGGGATGGTGTGGGTGCAGGTGGGAAGGGGGATGAGGGATAGGAGTAGGAGTATGTGAATGAGGCAGGGAGCTGGACAGGAAGGGGTGATGTTGAGACTGCGGACGCCGGCTTCAGGGTCCCAGAGAAATAAAACATGGCTGTTTCCACTGACCTGAGATCTCCCTCCCTCTGCCCACCTGCGGTGTAATTTTTCCGCTCCACAGCTCCAACCAGGTGCACGAGGCCTCCACCCAGCTCCTTTGTGGCTTCTGTGCCCAGCGCATCCTTCTGTCTTCTTCCTTTTCCTGTGGCACCAGCAGCAGTAGTAGAAGCAGCAGCAGCTTGGGATTCCTCTGCCTCCTCGCATGCTCCTTCTGTCTCAGCCCCACTGGCAGTGGCCAGGCCTGGCTCCTCTGAGGCCTGGTCCTGCTCCTTGGTAGACTCTAGCTGTTGGAGAGAAGAGGGCGGGGTTGAGACCCATTCTGGGCAGGGAGAGGGCAGGGAGATGGGGTGGGGATCAAGTAGAGATGATATTACAACCTGGAAGAGCTTCCACTTCAGGAGGTCCCTTTCCCTTCGCACCTCCACCAGGTTTGCTTGTGCCTGCCGCAGCCGGAAGGCTGCCTCCTTGCGCTCCATCTCCTGCTGCGCTGTGAGCTCCTTTAGGTCTGAAGCCAAGGCCTGTGCAGCAGACTTATGCAGTTTGGCAAAATCATGCAGCCACTGTACCCTGTGCTTGTGTAACTGGCCCTGCCTGCGGGCAAAACGCATGCCTAGGGCCAGGCTACTCCAGACACAGGCCTCTTTGGCCTCGCTGGGCACCGTGCTGTCTTCCAGGATGTCCCTGAGCTTATTCTCCACCTCCTCCCAAGACAGGGATATATTCTGGAGGTAGAACTCAGGGCCTTTCGAGTGCCCAGCCATCTTCTCATTGATGAAGGCCACCACATTGTTGTGTTGGAACCCACCACTGGGGTCCTCGGATTTTAAGGACATGACGACTGAGCCCCTTAAGGGTGTGGCTGTCCCTGTGGGATGAATCAACCAGTTGTCCACTCTGCAGGGGTCCTCCCCCTTCACCACGCCCTCCCGACCCCCTCTTCCCCGCCCCTTTG
>PITA01026649.1:0-15310 GCA_004023965.1 Spilogale gracilis
CCCCGGCCCCGCGGGGCCTCCCGCCCCCACCCAGGGGGCGTCGCCGCCGCCGTCGCCGCCGCGCTCCGCGGCCCGCCAGGCGCCCTCCTTCCCTCCTCCCGCCGGCCGGGGTGCGCGGGCGGCGGGGCGGCCCGCGGGCCATGCGTTCGGCGCGGCCCAGCCCGGCCGGCCGGGGGCGGCGCCCCGAGCCCGGGCCCCACGCGGCCCGCGCCCCCGGCCCCCGCTGAGCCCCGGGGGCCCCGCCGTGGCCGAGGCCATGTTCCCCGTGTTCCCTTGCACGCTGCTGGCCCCCCCCTTCCCCGTGCTGGGCCTGGACTCCCGGGGGGTGGGCGGCCTCATGAACTCCTTCCCGCCACCTCAGGGTCACGCCCAGAACCCCCTGCAGGTCGGGGCTGAGCTCCAGTCCCGCTTCTTTGCCTCCCAGGGCTGCGCCCAGAGTCCATTCCAGGTGAGTAGGGGCCGGCCGTGGCGGGCCGGGTCGGGAGGGCGCCGACCCGCGGCCGCGGCCCACACGGCGCCTTGTCTTCGCAGGCCGCGCCGGCGCCCCCACCCACGCCCCAGCCCCCGGCGGCTGAGCCCCTCCAGGTGGACTTGCTCCCGGTTCTCGCCGCCGCCCAGGAGTCGGCCGCTGCTGCCGCCGCCGCCGCAGCTGCCGCTGCCGCCGCCGCCGTAGCTGCTGCGCCCCCAGCCCCGGCCGCCGCCTCCACAGTGGACACAGCGGCTCTGAAGCAGCCGCCGCCGCCCCCGCCGCCGCCCCCGCCGGTGTCGGCGCCCGCGGCCGAGGCCGCGCCCCCTGTCTCTGCCGCCACCATCGCCGCAGCCGCGGCCACTGCCGTTGTAGCCCCAACCTCGACGGTCGCTGTGGCCCCGGTTGCCTCTGCCTTGGAGAAGAAAACAAAGAGCAAGGGGCCCTACATCTGCGCCCTGTGCGCCAAGGAGTTCAAGAACGGCTACAACCTACGGAGGCACGAGGCCATCCACACGGGAGCCAAGGCCGGCCGAGTCCCCTCGGGTGCTATGAAGATGCCCACCATGGTGCCCCTGAGCCTCCTGAGCGTGCCCCAGCTGAGCGGAGCCGGCGGGGGAGGGGGAGAAGCGGGTGCCGGCGGCGGAGCGGCCGCCGTGGCCGCAGGTGGCGTGGTCACCACGACCGCGTCGGGGAAGCGCATCCGGAAGAACCACGCCTGTGAGATGTGCGGCAAGGCCTTCCGCGACGTCTACCACCTGAACCGACACAAGCTGTCGCACTCGGACGAGAAGCCCTACCAGTGCCCGGTGTGCCAGCAGCGCTTCAAGCGCAAGGACCGCATGAGCTACCACGTGCGCTCACATGACGGCGCTGTGCACAAGCCCTACAACTGCTCCCACTGTGGCAAGAGCTTCTCCCGGTGTGCACGGGGCCTCGGCCGCCCACTGGGCGGGTGGGGAGGGAGGGAGGCACGGTGACGGAGGTGGCCTGGCCTTGGCTGGCGGGGAGGGAGGCGGTTTCCGCGGCTGGGGACCCGGAGCCACTCCCCGGGAGGAGGGAGGAAAGCCTCTCCTGGTTGCCAGGGAGCAGGGGGTGGGCCTTAGCCGAGGGGGTGGGTCCTCCGGCTGTCGGGAGGCTTCGCGTGGGCGGAGCAGCAGCCGGGCCTGCGGCATGGGGAAGGATTTCCTGCCGCGCGGGGATTCCGGAGCCCGGGGCTTGGGCGAAAATGCTGGCATCTTGGGAAGGCCGGCCGTGCTAGGAAGTTAGGCAGGTTGGGAAGCGCGTCCACAGCCCAGGGCCCTAACCCCAACCCCAACGTGTTCCCAGGCCGGATCACCTCAACAGTCACGTCAGACAAGTGCACTCAACAGAACGGCCCTTCAAATGTGAGGTAGGGAGCCCGCCTCCTCCTGTCCGGGTTTTCATGATTTTGCTCCTCATTGTAGCTGTCCGAGTTCAGCCTCTCAGACCCCCTTTTTCTTTTCTTTTTGCTTTTTCACTCCCATTTTGTCATGCCGCCTTTAAGACCTTGTCATCTCACTCCCATTTCCTACAGATCAAAGATCCCCCAAGGCTCTGATTCCTTTAACCTCTTGCCCCCCTATCCCCACTCCCCGAAGCTTTAACTCTCCTGACACCCCCCCACGGCCCTCCTCCTTCCTCAGAAATGTGAGGCAGCTTTTGCTACGAAGGACCGACTGCGGGCGCACACAGTACGACACGAGGAGAAGGTGCCATGTCACGTGTGTGGCAAGATGCTGAGCTCGGCTTATATTTCGGACCACATGAAGGTGCACAGCCAAGGCCCTCACCATGTCTGTGAGCTCTGCAACAAAGGTGCGTGCTCGGGGCTGCTGACAGGGCCAGGGACAGAGGGTGGGGACCTAGCCAGAGGCCCTGCACAGATGAGGTTTATGGGTGCTGGAGCCAAGAGCTCAGGGCACCTAGAGCCCTTCGGGAAGCAAGTGGAGCAACGGAGGTATGCGATGAGCTACCAGAAAGAGTTAGTCTTTCAGGGTTGGGGGTTGCTCTGGGGAAGGGGCTGCTATGGGGAAGGAACCGTCAAGAGAGCCAGTCCCCCAGGGTTGGGAAGCAGGGTTTCAGCTGTGCCATGGTGCTCTTGGGCTCCTGGGGCAGGCAGGGTGTGCCGGCAGGGATTTAGCACACCATCCCATGCTCTGCACCAGTAGCGGGGGAAGCTTCTTTTAAACAGCTTCCCAGGGTCACTGAGTTCATGGGGCTGAGACCGACCAACCGGGGCCCTGGAAGGAGGGGACACAGCCGTCTCTGCTGAGGGTCAGCTCTTCAGGTGGCTAGAAATCCAGGTGTCCTGTCACCCTGGGCGAGGTCCCCCATAGCCATAGAAAATAGGTTCTGTGGGTAGCAGGGCTGAGAAGCAGCGACACCACGCGCCCAGGCCCCAAGCTGAGGGAGGGGCTGTGACCCACCAGCCCCAACAGAGTAGTTGGCCCCAGGTTACCAAGGATGTGGCGGGAGGAGGACAGAGCCATCTGAGGAGGGCGTCCCCGGCCTAGGAGAATAGCCCCGTCTCTGGGGTCTCCGCCTGGCTGACCCCCATCCCCCCCAATCCCAATCCACCCCCCCATAGGCTTCACCACAGCAGCATACCTGCGCATCCACGCGGTGAAGGACCATGGGCTCCAGGCCCCGCGGGCTGACCGCATCCTGTGCAAGCTGTGCAGCGTGCACTGCAAGACCCCTGCCCAGCTGGCCGGCCACATGCAGACCCATCTGGGGGGGGCCGCCCCCCCTGTCCCGGGAGACGCCCCCCAGCCACAGCCCACCTGCTGAGGGGGACCCCTGCACCCACCAGGCAAGGCGCGGGGCATAGCTGGGGGGGGTGGGATGGGATGTGTGGGACCTGGGGGCTCAAAGGGCCCAGTAGGGGATCTCAGGCAGGCCAGGGATACCCACACGCCGCTGAAGCTAGGGAGACTTCTGGGGACAGGGAGGGCCCTTAAGTACGGGGAAAGGATGCAGGTAGAAGCCTCCGGGGACCAGACAGGAAGTGAGCAACGGCTGTGTCCCAGGGGAGGGAGTCTGGGAACCAGTCCAGGGTGAGGGGCGAGGCTCTTGCCGAGATTGGATTGCGCTGTGATTTGGTATTTGTGCCCACGTAGGTACCGGTGAGGTCTGTCCTATGGCAGCAGCGGCGGCGGCAGCGGCAGCGGCAGCAGCAGCGGTGGCAGCACCCCCCCCAACTGTGGGTTCCCTCTCTGGGGCCGAGGGGGTGCCTGTGAGCTCTCAGCCACTTCCCTCCCAGCCCTGGTGAGCTCCAAGTTGGTGGTGGGGAGAGTGGAAAGTGGAGGAAAAGTCCCTTGGTAGCGTCTCTTCTTTCCCTCTCTCTCCCTACCAACTCCTCACTACTTCCCCACCAACCAAGGAGCCTCCGGAAGGAAAGGAGGAAGAGATGTTTCTTAGGGGAATTCGCTAGGTTTTAACGATTTGTTTCTCCTGCTCCTCTCTTCTCCCTATCAGACCTGACCCCACACACACCTGTGCCCTCGGTTGTGTTGAAGCCCCCTGGACAGTGGGCAGGGGTGGCAGAGGACAGGAGCGGCCACTGCCCTCACCCCCTCCTCCTCTCTGTAACCCCCTGCCCTGCCCTTACAGGGATCTGTGAGCCTTCTCCTTAATGGTCCTTGCTCTCCTCCTTCCACCCCCCCCCCATACTGTCTGCTGCCCCTCCCTGGGGAGTTGGTGCTTTTTTTTTTTTTTCCCAGGGGGGAGGGAGGAGAGGAAGGAGAGGAATCAAAGATTCTGTCCCAGAGAGGGGGAAAAGGTGAGATTGGAGAAGGGGCAGAAGCAGGGAAGGCAAGTGTTGTAGTACCCTCATAGGTGGGGTTGTTTGGGGTCAGGCCCTAAACATCGTCCTACTTGAGAATCTGTCAGGGGAAAACAAGCAAGGGGAGCAAAAGAAGGAGCCACTAGGGCCAGTGGCAGGACAAGAGATGGAATTTTAGGATGCCAGGGTAAATGGGGGAATCCAGGGACTAGAGGTGCTTCCTGGGGGTGGGGGGAATGCAGTCGCAGTGTCTCCCCCGTCCCTCTTCCACCCCAGCTCCAGCCCTGGCCTTTTCTTTTCATCCCTCTCCCCCACGACAGAAGCTGTGGCCCTAGCCATGTCATCGTGTTCCTGTGTCCCCTGCATGTTCCCCACCCTTCACCCCCTCCTTTTGCGCGGACCCCATTACAATAAATTTTAAATAAAAATCTGTCTCTGACTTTCGGAGTGGATGGATTGCTCTCCCCAAAGTTCCTGTCCCCATCCCCCCACCAAGGCGGTCCTCCTGGTGTCAGTCCCAGCCTTGATCCTGCTCTTGTGGCTCTCGGGGCTCTGGCTCCTCCCTCACCCGAGGCAGCACCAGCCGCCGCAGCCCAGATTCAGGGTGGGGCTGAGGCTCAGGTGACTGGAGGGCAGGTTCCTGGACTCCCAGGTCTCCCGGGTATACCCAATCTGGACAGGCCCAGAATAGCCACTGGAGGATTGGAGAGGCTTGGGTTAGAGGCCCCACCAGTTGCCAGACATAAATGCTGTTCTCCCCCCTCATACCTGCGCGCCCTTAAGACCCTGAGGGGTGACAGTGGGCGATGGAGCTGCAGAAAAGATGGGGACGTCAGCCCCTAGGCCTGGGAGCAGATAAGGCACCAAGAAGAACTGCACTTCTCCCCCCACCTGCCCCCTCTGCTCTTGGTGTGGTCCATTCAGCGCTTGCGGGCTGCGGGGCCCAGCCCCCTCCTGTTCCAGACTGCCCATGCAGCCTTCGCCCTGGAACTCCCTTTTGAGTCCTGCTCCAGGGGGGACCCAGTAGCCTTCCAGCACCCATTTCTGCTGCTGCTTCCTCGAGGGGACGGGGGCTTCCTGTACTGCAGGCTCCTTTTCCAGCCCCACCCTGCTCCTCCTGAGCAGCCTCCCCAAGTTTTGCCTCATTTCCCTTCCTCTTTTTCTGCTTGTAGGGGTGCTACCACCGCGTCCCGCCCGTCTCAAGGCCCGGGCTCCTCGCAGACCCCTCTCCGTTTCCCCCAGCCCCCTGCCTCTGCCAGGAACCCCGGTGACCGTTGGCGGGAGGGGCCCGGGGCTTAGGGAAGGGGGCACCCCCAAGAAGCGCGCGTGGGAAGGGGCAGGGAGGGGGCGCGAGTGGTTACCCGGCCGGTTGCCCGGGTAACGCGGGGCCTGGCACGCGTGGCTCCCTTGGGCTGGCCGGGAGGGGCGGGAAGCGAGCGAGGGGCGGGGGCGGTGCGCGGCGGCAGCGGAGCGTAGGGGAGGGGACCTGAGAGGAGCGAGAGGAGGGGACAAGCGGAGGGGAGGGGAGACCCGCCGCCTCCCTCCCTCGCTCGCTGACTCGCTCCCTCCCGGGCTGCGGCTGCTGCAACGGGGCGGCGGTGGCAGCAGCAGCGAGAGCAGTCTGGAGGCCGGCGTCGAGGTGAGACGGGGATGGATAGAGGCTGCGGGTAGGAGTGCGTGGACAGACGGCGGACGCCGGGAGGGCTGCACCGGAATGCGGGCGCCTGGCGGACTGGCTGGTGGTGCTGGGCACGCCACACCAGTGGGAGGAGGAGACGCCGGTCCCCTGGGGGCGAGGGAATCCCTGCGAGAGGGGCTGAGAAGGGGCTCAGAGGAGAAGCCCAGGTCCCCCAGGGAGGGGCGGGGGCGTCTGCGCCCCAGACACGCAGTGAGAAAACTGCACCGGCGAGGTGCCCGGGGAGGAAGGGAGGACGCAGAGGGAGTGGAATGTGAGTATCGGTCCTCTGCCCAGCGTGCCTGTCTGCCTGTGGGAGTGTACGCGCTTATGCACAGCTTGTTGATTTCGGGGTGCTGGGATCTCAGAGTCTGGATCTTGTCGGGCAGACCCAGGAAAAGACCTTGGGAGGGTCCTGTTTACAAAAAGGTTAACCTTCCCGGGGCTCTCAAAGCAGAAAGATTTTGAGCAGAACACTCCTCCCCAGGGATGTCCCACCCCAAGGCAAAGGAAACCCCAACTTTTCTTCCTCTCTCCAGAGGCAGCCCAGAGCTGGCCCTAAGACAGGAGCTCAGCCCGCTGGAGCTGCAGTTCTTGCTGAGAGCCACAGCTTTCCTCCTCACACCAGACCTGTCTCCTCCGCTTTCAGGACTGCTGCTGTCCCCGCTGCTCCAGCCTCTCCATAGAGGTCCTCTCCCCTCTCTCCCCTCTCTCCTCTCCCCTCTCAAGATGGCAGCCAGCAGCTCTGAGGGCTCGGAGATGAAGGGGATAGAAGAGGGTCCCCAAACCCAAGGAGAAGGGCCTGGCCATTCTGAAGCCGAAACTGGCCCTCTCCAGGTCCCAGCTGGGATCTCAGCTGAGCCAGAGGCCCTGCAGCCAGGCCCAGATGTCACTGGGACCCCTGTGGACTCAGAAGCCAAAGCTGGGCTTGCTCCAGAAACCACAGAGACCCCAGCCGGGGCCCCAGAAACAGCCCAGGCCAAAGACCTTGCCTCAAGCCCAGGAGGGGAACCAGATGCCCACCCCAGCCCCGAAGAAGCATGCCAAAAGCCACCCAAAGCAGAAGGGAATAAAGAGGTCACTGCAGACCTGGGATCTGATCTGGGGTCTGCAGCCCCAGCTGAGCCAGCCTCAGAGCCTGCTCCTCAGCTGGACCCCCAGTCAGACCCTCAGCTAGACTGCCAGCCAGGTTCGCAGCCCACCCCCAAGTCAGCTCTTCAGCCAGAGGCCCCTCCCCAGGAAGACCCCACCCCTGAGGTCCTGACTGAGAATGTGGCGGAAAAGCAAGAGAATGGGGTAGTGGTTCCTCTGCAGGCTGGCAGCAGGGAAGAGGGCCCCGCCACTCAGCCTCACTCGCCACCCTCAACAAAAACCCACCCGGCCAATGGGGCTCCTCCCCGAGTGTTGCAGCAGCTGGTCGAGGAGGACCGACTAGGAAGGGCTCACAGTGGGCATCCAGGATCTCCCCGAGGTAGCCTGAGCCGCCACCCCAGCTCCCAGCTGGCAGGGTCTGGGGTGGAGGGGGGTGAAGGCACCCAGAAGCCTCGGGACTACATCATCCTCGCCATCCTGTCCTGCTTCTGCCCCATGTGGCCTGTCAACATCGTGGCCTTCGCTTATGCTGTGATGGTGAGCCCCACGGGACCCCAGCCCAGGCCTGCTCTGGCCCCCAGCTTCCTGCAACACTGGGACTGAACCCCAGGAGTAGCTTTGCCTTCCCTCTCCTCTCTGCATGGATCTCACTTCCCAAGTATGGGGCCTTTTCTGGCCTCTCCCTGGGACTTTCCCTTCTGAGCCACCACTGCCCTACCCCTTCAGATGGGAGGGAGGGAAGACATGGTTCACCCAGGCTTGCTGACCTGTGCCCTTCTCCTCCTGCCTCTCTTTCCCCCTCTAACCACTCTCCACGGGGCCTGCCTGTCTCTTCTGGACAACTCTTTCACCTGAACCCTGCTGGGCTGTCTTCTCCTGGGACCTGGGCCCACGGTGCCCCACCCCTCACCCTAACCCCAGTCCCGGAACAGCCTGCAGCAGGGGGACGTGGATGGGGCCCAGCGCTTGGGCCGCGTCGCCAAGCTCTTAAGCATCGTGGCGCTGGTAGGGGGGGTCCTCATCATCATCGCCTCCTGCGTCATCAACTTAGGCGGTGAGTGGGGGTCTGGGATAGGCTGGGAGGAATGGAAGGGTTGGCAAGGGCAGCTTTACTAACCCCCACCCCTGCTCTCTCCTGTCTGTCCTCCCTACTTCTCCTTTGTCTCTCCTTGTTTCTCTCCCCACCGTCTCTGTCTGTCCCTCCCTCTCCTCTCCCACAGTGTATAAGTGAGGGGCTCTGCCCGCATTCCAAGACTTTTCTTCCTGTTGGGAGCTGCCTTGGGCCCATCCTCCCCTGGGGGGAGCCCAATCGATGGCCCAGGCCCGCACCCATAGGGACCAAGGGAGCCTGAGCGGCCTTGTTTACAGCTTCTTTCCTGCTCCTGCATCCTGCCAGGCTCCTCTGCCAACCGTAGGCCTCTCTTCTCCCTGCACTGTTTCCAACCTCCCTGCACTTCTGCCTGCCTCCCCTATAGCCTCTTGGCCTCCCTATCCCTGCACTTCTGGAAACCTCCCTGCACTTCTGGAAATCTCCCTGACTCGAACGTCTCCCAAACTGTCTGCTCTCAGCCTTCCTGCATCTCTCCCAGTCTCCTTGCACTCCTCCCAACTAACCGAATTCCCTGCACCCCAGCCCTGGTGTCCCCCTTTCAACTCTCACTGTCTTGGCATCTTCCCCCTTTCCTTTCTACCTTCTCCCCTTTATCATCTCCCCTCAACCGTCCACACCCTCTGCCCCCTTCCTCTTCCTGCCTCCTCAGCATCCCTTCCTCCCCTTAAGATCCTCTCCTCCTCCCTCCCGCCGTTTTCTCTGCGAAAACAGCACGTAGATCAGGCTGGGGGAGGGGAGCTGTGTCAGGGGAGGGCTCCCTAGCCCTCCTTCCAACCATTTTCTGCTGGGACCACCCAGGTCCTGATGCCCCCAGGGCGACTCTGGGTCGCGGAGTTGGCAAGCCAAGCCTTGTCTGGGGGCTTGTGCACGGTTGCTAGCTCTGTTCTGAGCACTCACCTGGGGGTTGGAAGGGGCACGGCTGTTGACCCTTTCTGATCAGCCTGAGCTGGCCTGCCCCAGCTGAGCTTTTAAACCCGCTCAGCGAGTTTCTTAAAGGTGTCGGGACTGGGGTCATTCCCGTGCTTTGTAAGAACCCCGAAATAGGACCAAAGCTCCCAGACGCAGGGAGCCGAGTGAGGGGCGGGGAACGTTTTGTTGCACGCGACAGTTCGCTAGGGAGGCGGAGACTTGAGCTACCACGCTGTTCAGAGTTGGCGGGTTTGTTTTCTTAAAAAAATAAAAAAGAAAAAAAGCGTGGACAGGGAAAATAAAACTATAAGTCTTTAAAAAAAAAATCAAACAGATTCTCCCTTTTTGTATGCCGGATGTTGCATGAGTCTGAAACACCAATAAACGGAGACTGCATGACACTCGCCTCTAGCCTCAGTTGGTCCTTACGCGTGTCCGCCGCGGGGTCCCGCGGTACTGCCCCCTTACGGGCAGAATCTACCGGGTGTAGGCGCATGCGCCGTCCCGGTGGCCATCTTTACTGTGGGCCGAAGCCAATTGCGCCCGAGCCTACCTGCGCATGTGCAATCCTCCCCTCCCCTTTCCTTTCCAAGTAGCTTTGGCTAGAGCGGAGCCTTTCCGCGCTATCTCTATGCGCCTGCGTACTGTGACTCCGCGCAGTCCGGGAGGCGGGTCTTAGCTCCAGGTGCGTACGGCGGCTGAGGCGGAGGAACTGTCAGGTGTGGGGAGAGGGCGCCGGATCCAGGTGTGGAGCGGGGTAGTGTGAAGGCGAGAAGAGCGGCTCCGGCCCAGAAAGTGGTTTCCGCTGGTTCCTGGGAATCTCGAAGTACCGTAACTGGATACGTGGGGCGGGGTCCTTGGCGGAGACTCAGCGCCATCTCCTGGGAACCGGCGGTCTCGTCGCTCGGGCCGCTGGAGGGTCTGATTGGAGACAATCCCTGAACTCCTGGGGAGCCCAATCCCTTGGGGGAGGGGGGCGGGAGACCCTCCCCCCCGGCTTAGTACTCCTGCATCTCCTATCATCGCAGGGCCCCTCCCCTAGCAGCCTATGTCTCTTGTGTGTGGTCATGGAGACATGTCGGCCACCACGGCGGCCCCTCTGTCCGAAGAAGGGGAAGTGACCTCTGGCCTCCAAGCTCTGGCCGTGGAGGATACTGGAGGCTCCTCTGCTTCGGCCGATAAAGCCGAAGAAGAGGGGGAAGGAGGCCGAAAGGAGGCTCAACATGAGGGGTCCGGGGCGGAGGAGGTTCAGGGAGAAGTCGCCAGCGCCGAAGGGGAAGAGCATGCCAAGGGAGAATCCGAAGACTGGTGCGTGCCCTGCAGCGATGAGGAGGTGGAGCTCCCCTCGGATGGGCAGACCTGGATGCCTCCGCCCTCGGAAATCCAGCGGCTCTATGAACTTCTGGCTGCCCAAGGTACCCTGGAACTTCAGGCTGAAATCCTGCCCCGCCGGCCACCCACGCCTGAGGCCCAGAGTGAAGAGGAGAGATCTGATGAGGAGCCTGAGGCCAAAGAGGAGGAAGAGGAAAAGTGAGGGCACACCCTTACACCCTGTTCTTGGGGCTTGGTGCCAGGAGGAAATTGGGAGGGGAGGTGGGACCCTAGAGCATGGAAAGTGAAGGGATGGAATGGGGTAGGGAGACCCACAGGCTGGAGTATTTGGGGAGACCACCCTCACTTTTCACTCTCTGTCCACCTGTCCCAGACCACACATGCCTACAGAATTTGACTTTGACGATGAGCCAATGACACCGAAGGACTCCCTGATTGACCGGAGACGCACCCCAGGTACAGAAAAATGGGGAGAGCCAGGGGGAGGTGAAGGACCTCCACTCCCACTGACCTAAAAGGTGACTCCCTAAAAGAGGCCTTTGCTTGGGGCTTTGGTTGCTGTGCAACTAGTAGCGGTAGGAGAGAGCATTCACCCAGTGGTGTCATCCTACCAGTTTGGATAGGCAGCCTGGCTTCCTTTATGAGACTTGGCGCAGATGATTCTGTCCTGCTTCCCATTCCTTTTACCTCCATCTCCCTAGAAGTTCAAGTCTTCCTGACCATTCCTTATTATCTAGATCCGCATTCCTGCACTATTGCGTGTGTCTAATTTCACACCCCACGAACCTTCCTGGAATTTACCCTGGAGCCATTCTTGATTTCTTTTTATTTTATATCAACATTCAAGCAAGCAGCAAATTCTGTCAGCTCTGCCTCCACACTTCCAAGCTCGTCTGCTATTCTCCACCTTCAACACCACACCGTCATCCAAGCCATTATTTTTTTTTTTAAGATTTTATTTATTTATTTGACAGACAGAAAGAAAGCAAGAGAGGGAACACAAGCAGGGCGAGTGAGAGAGGGAGAAGCAGGCTTCCAATCGAGCAGGGAGCCCGATGTGGGGCTCGATCCTGGGACTCCAGGATCATGACCTGAGCCGAAGGCAGTCGCTTAACCAACTGAGCCACCCAGGCGTCCCAGCCGTTATTTCTTTTCCTTATTTTTTTTACAGAGGGCACGGGGCAGGGGAGAGAGAGAATCTTAAGCATAAGCAGGCTCAGAGCACAACTTGAGGCTCAATCTCCTGACCCTGAGATCATAACTGGAGTTGAAATCAAGAGTTTGGAAGGCCAACCAGACTGAGCCACCCAGGTGCCCCCAAGCAATCATCTCTTTTGCCTGGATATTTGTGGTGGCTCCTAACCGGGCTTCCTGCTTGCATTCTCAGCAACCAGAATGATCCTTTCAAAATATAAATTAATTATGTCACTACTCTGTTTAAAAGGCTCCAAAGGATTTCATTGTTGAGGGAAAGAGTGTGTTGAGAGAAAATCCAAACACCCCTACTTCCCCTGACTGACCAGGCCTCTAGGGTTTCCAAAGACATTTTCCGTTTAAATTAAGAGATCCAAATCCTTCATCGTGGTCTCTAATTCGTTTCTTTAACTATATCTTGCCGTCTCCCCACTACCAGCAAGCTTTTTATACTCTTCATTGAACAGACCTCCCTCTTTCTGTCCTGCGGGCCTTTGCACTTGCTTTTTTCCCTGCCTGCATATCTTTACCCCGGTCTTCACATTACTGGCCCCTTCTTAGAGTTCAGACATTCACTGTTCACTTCTTATCCCATTTGAGGCCCAACCCCAAACCTCAGAGCCTCCACAACAAAGGCCTAGAAATCTGTATGTTTAACTATTCCCCAAGTAGTTAGTAACATACAGGCAGGTCTGATGCACAGCACCTCACTCCCATCCACATTTCTTACCTCCCTTTTCTCCAGGAAGCTCTGCCCGGAGCCAGAAACGGGAGGCCCGCCTGGACAAGGTTCTCTCCGACATGAAACGACACAAGAAGCTAGAGGAGCAGATCCTTCGCACTGGCAGGGACCTCTTCAGCCTGGACTCAGAGGACCCCGGCCCCACCAGCCCCCCGCTCCGGTCCTCAGGGAGCACCCTCTTTCCCCGGCAGCGGAAATACTGAATGCTGCTGCCGCCTTTAGAATACAGAGCATATGCCTTTTGGGCCCCTCTTCCCTAACCCAGGGCGCTTGGACACTGGGCAAGAGGAAAGACTCTCAAGCTCCTAGCACTGCCCCTTGCCACAAAGAGAATGTGTGTGTGCCTATTTATGCTTTCTGTTGAACATCTCTTTGGAGACCTGGGCTGAATTTTCTGAATCTAAAATAAAAAAACACAGTTTTCTTCTCTTCGAGGGTGGGCTGCAGCAGAAGCTCAGACAGTTGTAGAGAGGTGGGATCGTAAGTCACCCAGATGGGGAAATTGAAATTAAAGCCACATGGGGCAGAGGCGAACTCAGCACCTGTCCCCCATCCCCACCCCAGGCCCTCTGATCCTTCCCAGTCTAATTCTAGCACCGCCAGCTGGCTCCGAGGCCGGGCTGAAGGAGCTGCAGTGGCTTCAGCTGCTGGAGAATCAGCCGGGGAGGAGGAAGCACCGAGAACTCGCACAAGGGCCCTTTAAATGGCCAAGCCCCACCCCCGGGGCCTGCCCTGCCTGCCTTGCCGGGAAGTGATCCCTGGGGCTGGGCCACGGATCGGAGTTTCCCCATCTATCCAAAGAGGGGGTTCTGTTACCAGGCACACTTCTGGGCGTGCTTCATACCAGTCCCAACGCCTCTAAACCATTAGTGAGGTCGTGTGTCCCTCCAAGCTCTCCGAGCCCCGTCCGTCCTTCTACGGCAGCTGCTTCTGGGGCAGGTAAGACCTCTTGGAGCCCGAGGAGGAAGGTGGGTGGAGGCTTACCCTTGGGAGGTTTTGCTTTCTTTGTCGGCTTTTTTTTTTTCCTGTGTTTTGAAGTAAAGGTAGGTCAACTTGTTACCTTGCCAACACTCCCCTATCCTCCAAAATCTCAGGCCTCTTGACTTCAGGCTCCTATATCAGAGTAAGGGCAGAGGAAACTTGGGTCCATTCAGACTGTCCTGGGTCCCTGCTGCCAGCCTCTGCCACCTCCTTCCCCTGAGAACCTGGGCTCTGGCCTGTCTGGGATTCCGGCCCCCCTTCCCCCCGCAATTAAGGCTGTGCTAGCTTCGGGCCTTGGACATCATGTGGGAAGTGGTTAGCAAAGCAATCTTAAAGTAGGTTTGCCTTCTAGAAGGAGCGGAGGTTGGCGAGCGAGGCTCTTTTTCTCTTGGGGAGGGTGGAAGAACGGAATCCAAACCTTCTTTGGGTCCTGCCAGCTTGTGATTATGGAGATCTTAGGGCTGGCCCTCGCGAGTGAAGAAGTCTGGGGTGTTGGGGGATGGTGGTTGAGGCAGATGTCTCTGTGTGGTGTGCTCCCTGCCCTGGGTGGATCCTGGGTTGGGAGGAGAAAGCTGGTTGTTAGTGCCAGCCGGTGTGCTCCCCGGGACCTCCTGCCTGTTTCCGCCCTTGGCACATGGGGTACCCAGCCTGACCCAGGGTGAAGCTTTCTGAGTGGGGCAGCTCTCCAGAGGCAGGAGATGTTAGAGCAGCTACAGCAGCTACGTCAGAGTGGAGGGCCCTGGGACTGCCTGAGGGCTCCAAGGTAACTCAGTCCTCCCCCTTGGATGGAGGCGGCCCCTCCCCTTGCAGAAAATGCTCACCTGTGAAGTGCCAATCTCCTAGAAAATAATCAGCCCCACCCAGGTCCGAAGTCTCCCTTTCGTGTTTAGAGTCTTTCCTTTCTGCCTGAAAAGCCGGGCTACTTCCTGGTTCGCAAGCTCTGCAGCCAGGCTAAGGGCGGAGTTCTGACCCTGTCCTTTGATCACTGTGAGGTCCTGAGCGAAGTTCCTTAACCTCTAGGATTAGATGAATCAGTTAAGGGCACAGTCTAAGTCCTTAATAAGTGGGAGCTTTTATCTAGGGGCTCTTGCCAAGATCCACTTTCTGGAGTCTCTCCCCCAGAATCTGGCGCAGCAGGTATGGGTCCAGCCTGGGAATCAGCATGAACCAGAGCAACACTCTTCAGCTGAGTCATGTGATGTAGCCAGTTTAGAAAACCTTGATCAGTATCTGGGGTTCTGAAGTCGGCTTCCTGGGTCACTTCTCAATCAGGCAATATTCGCCTTCAGTGAAGAGTATTAATCTGGAGCATCCAGGAGGTAGGATGAAGGTTGCACAAGAGGCATTCTGAGCTTGCAGAACTTCTCTGTCCCTAGTGAAGCCACCAAGCTGCTGCTCCTCCCACAAGGTAGTTGGACTGGAGCTCAGAGAAGGAAGGAGCTCTTCCTCTTTACTAGGAAGAAAAGGTTCTAAAACTTTGTTCCTAAATGTAATTGCTGTGAGACAAAGTCTCAAAACTGCCCACCCTAGTCCCCTAAAGCTGGAAATAATTTCCCTAAACTAAGCTGGTGTGTAAACAGCTTCTGTGCCAACCCTGAGTAATGGGACTCTTGCATTCTCCAAAGTGTAGAATGTTTACAGTCAGGGAAACTGCAAAGATGAGCCCCTGTTTACACTGAACGTCATGTACATTGTCCTAAACCTGAACTTGATAGGGATGATGGCGGCAGGCAAAGTCACTGCCCTCCCCCGCACCTTCCAGCCTGCTCGTAGCGGGGGTGGGGGTGGGGGGGGTGTTGGTTGGTTGTGTTGGCTGGGGGGCTGGAGGATGAGTAACCAAATGTTGTGGCCCCTGAAGAGCAGTCTAATCTGAGCTCCCCCTGATTCTCCCTCTTCCCAGCCACCCTTTGAGCTCCCCTGCACTGGAGACATCTGGTGGCCACTAATTTTTTCAAACCAAGGAAGTAGTCACTCTTCTTTCCACTTCTCAGTTTAGGAGA
>PITA01026650.1:0-22250 GCA_004023965.1 Spilogale gracilis
ATACTGTTGCCAGGCGGTACTGCTAGGGCTTGCTGGGAAGGCAAATTCCTCCTGTTTATTGTGGAAATTTTTTTCCTGAATATGTTTCTTTGGCACCACTTTATTTCCTTGCTTCTGTTGTGTCTATATTCACCTCTGATCCTGAACTCTGGGTTTCAGATGTCTGTCATGATATGTTTCTTTACTTCCTTTCCTATCTCATTTTCAACAACTCAAGGAAAGACAAATAATATATTTTCCTGTGGATCTGTCTAGCCAAATGTGATTCAGCCACATGGTCATTTGCTTGTTCATGTGCTCATTCATTCTTTCTTTTATTCATATATTTGGCAGATGTTTATAGGGATGTTATTAGGGGGCAATATGAGTGCCAGCGAGTGGTGTAGTGGTGAAGACAGACACGATCCTTAAATAAGAAACTTCTGATTTCAAGAGCGCCTGGGTGGCTTGGTTGGTTAAGCGACTGCCTTCGGCTCAGGTTATGATCCCGGAGACCCATGATCCTGGAGACCCAGGATCGAGTCCCACATCGGGCTCCCTGCTCAGCGGGAAGCCTGCTTCTCCCTCTCTCACTCCCCCTGCTTGTGTTCCCTCGCTGGCTGTGTTTCTCTCTGTCAAATAAATAAAAATCTTAAAAAAAAAAAAAAAAGAAACTTCTGATTTCAGGGGAAAGAGACACAGGAAATGCATATTTACATACATAATTTGAGATGGGCAAAAAAGGGATAATCTGGAACTATCAATAATCCTCTCAAGGTGTCAGTTTCTTCGTGTTTAACATGATGGGCTGGACTAGCCCCTGCACAAGGCTTCCCCCCAGCTTCAAGTTCTGGTGAAGAGCTACTAACTTTCACTTGTTTGCCCGTGAGAAATAATTCTGACAGCATTATTACTTGGAATGTTTTACATGAAATATACAAAAGAATTACTTCTGTGAATATAGTTTTGAATTATATGAAGATGTTTGCAAAATCTTGTTTTTATTTAGCCGTCAGCAAATTTCTTATCATTATTTATTCCTGTTTCAATTCACCAAATACACTATTGCTTGGAAACTTGTACTCAAGACACTAAACTAATCAAATGTATATTCAGGCAAGGGTAATCAGTTATGTAGTTAATTATGTATATAAATTTATTTTTTGAATCCCTTGCTGCGTAAGTCCTGAGATTTAAAACTATTATTTGGAACTGGAAAACAAAATTTAGTGCCAGGCATTAGACTTCTTTTCCTCCTGCTCAGTTGCAGAAAAGTATAAGATACTAAATCTTGAGCTAGTAGGACAGTTATAAAATGTCATAGTTTCCATATAATCCTCTGTGTGTGGGCGTGCGCACATGCACTCACACACACACAATACACACACACACACACACACCTTGCTCAAAGGAATATGCAAATACTGTTAAATGTACTACAATTTTGACCAGGAACAAAGCCCCTGAGACTGAAAGAATCTAAAGCACTTTGCCACTTTTAAACCTGCTTATGTTCCTCTTCTGATTTATGGCTGAACCAGGAGCTGCCTTTACCATATTGCATCGATGGCATCAGCCCGGCTGTTCCCTCATCAAATTAATTAATAAAGATCCTGAATGAGTTGTAATTTTATCGAGGAGTAATTTGGCAAGAAGACAACTTGGCTGACTCCTCTTGCTTCTCTTTCTCCAAAGAGAATGTTAGTCTTGGAGTCCTGGCCACACTTTATAATGTATCCCTACAGATCACTAACATTGGACAGAATGAGAGGTTTATCCACCCATTCTAAAGATGACAGCACAGAGAAGAAACCCTCTATGATACTTACAAGGGAACAATAAAGGCACTAACTGTTTAGGTGGGAATGGTTTTGGGAACTGGTAAGTCAGTATTGGAATACTGTTTTCAGTGGTTATTTGCTATATAACTTCAGTGTTCCTGTCTGAAAACGGGATTCTATAACCCACATGCGAGCAGTCCTTATTGATTGCTCTAGACTTTCCTAAGATCCAGCTCAGTACATTGACATTTCTGTGCTTAAAAAAAAAAAAAAAAAAGCCAAAATCTACATTGAAAAGTAATGAGGAACTTAACTGAAGGTTTCTTGGGAAAAAATCAGGGAATTAAATTACACAACATACAGCACGGCTCCCGGAAGCTCCTCCTAAACGCTTTTACTTTCCCTCAGATTTCAGTGCCTACATCAACTTTCATATGCATTAGTTGGGGCATTGACAAGATACTATAATAAAGAGTCCCCAAATGCAGTGATTCAAAAATTGCCTCTCTGTCTGTCTCTCTCTCTTTCTCTCTCTGTTCCCACACATTTAGGATGTAGATGATCCTATTCAACAGGGCAGCTCTTCCCTCTTGTTATTCAAGACCCAGATTTTTCCTAATGCTTTGTTCTGCTCTGAACTGATATCACATGCAAAATAAAATCAGATGGCTTCCAGTTGGAGGGAACAGAGAAGAGAACGTGAGGAAGGGAGAGCTCTGGTTTGGAAGACCCTGATAAGACCTGCTTAGCTTTAGAGTGTTAGGACCTGATTAGCTTGAGGGCAGCTATGCTCGGTTCAATAACCCCCTGGTGAGTTAGGCATCTACAGATCTAAGACCTCCTGGTGATGACATCTTCACAAGGCCTGTGTTAACCAAATGAAGGCAGATAGGTCAAGGAACCATCTGTGCATCTTGCTTCCGTGCCCCAATACCTGGAATGTGTGAGCTGTCCAGGAATTGGGGAGCGGGCTAAAAATGTTATCTCACCCTAACAGGAAAATTACTGTGTAACTCTTGCTTGCTGTTTAAAACTTATATAAACCCCTAGACCCTTGCATTCGGGGTCCTTGCTGAAACCCGCTGCGCCGGGCAGATGCTTGGACCTCAGCTAGCTGGAGAATAAATCTCGCTGTGTGATTTGCATTATCCTGAGCGTCCTCAGTTTCTCTTTGGGGAGGCGGTCGACATCGGACTTTAACAACCCAAACTTACACCCTTCAGTTCTGCTACCACTTTCTTGGTGACACCTAATCACTTGCCCATATGTAATGTGGCTGTCTGCAAACTGGCCGCAGCTCCTCACGCTGCCCTGAATCCAAACCCTCCTCAGGCTGACTCTGCAGGTCCTCTAAACAAGAGGAAGAGTTTGTTTCTGGCACTCTGGAATCTAGCTCGGGCTTGGACTTATTTTGCTAGTAGATGGTGGCAGAAGTGATATTGTGACAAACAGTTAAGAGCTTTGACGTTAAGGGGCCTTCTACATTCTCTCTTGAAGTCCTCTCCAGCTGCTGTGTGAACAAAGGAACAAGTCCAGCCAGGCTGCTGGAGACCGGAGACCACGTGGAGAAGTGAGGAGCCGTCCCAGCTGAGCCTGGCCCAAACTGATGACCACTGTTTGTGGCATGCTGGGTTCCCTGGGAAGCCAATGCTGAGATGGAGTCAGGAATTGAAAATACCTGTGAAAGGAAAAGGGAAGGAAGCTGTGTGGGTGGGGGATGGAAGGGAGTGGAGCCATCAGAGAGCCTTGCCCAGACAAGTCTCCATTAAGGAGTTCCCCCACAAAGACTGCCTATTAGCCAAATCCTGAACTGGACAGAAATGGCTAAACTTTTATACCATGGCCTTGTTCTCGCATCGGGTGGGTGCTGCCCCAAGATGAGAATGACCAGATTGAAGGCTGCCAGCTGACTCTACTTCTTCCTGTCAAGCTGTGAGTCATCCCTTGAAAAAGAATCTGAGTGCTGCATCTCTGTGAACGCAACCTTGTTTTAAGTCACCAAGCTTAAAGGGTCATTTGTTATGCAGCAAAAACTGATTTTTTTTTTTAAGATTTTATTTATTTATTTGACAGAGAGAAATACAGCCAGAGAGGGAACACAAGCAGGGGGAGTGAGAGAGGGAGAAGCAGGCCTCCTGCCGAGCAGGGAGCCTGATGTGGGGCTCCATCCTGGGTCTCCAGGATCATGACCTGAGCCGAAGGCAGTCGCTCAGCCAACCGAGCCACCCAGGTGCCCCGCAAAAGCTAACTGATTGACATAAGTGCAAGGGAGGCTGGGAAATATCACTGAGCTGGACAACCTCATCAAATGAAGGAAACTCCTTTTTTAGAAAAGGGAGTGTGAGTGTAGGCGTGTGTGCAGGTGATCACGTATGGCGATAAATTGTTTATCTCTATTCCTTGCCTTGTGTGGTTGTGAAAATTAGAGCTAATATACATTAAGTACCTGGTAGACTTGTCCGAGGTGGATCCAGGTTTTGTGAGGCCAGAAACTTATATAATTTGTATGACTCTTCTTAAGAATATAAAATTACAAAAACAAAACTAAGTACAAGACCTAGGAAAGGGCCCCTGTCAGTGAGAGCCCCAAAGCTTATCTTTCTTTAGTTTTATGTAATAAACCTGCCCCCGATGATGCATGATGGATGATAGAGGTTGAAAAAATTATGTCATTATTTGTCCAGGGCAGATTGTTGTGCCCAAATTCCGAGACCCCCCAAAGACGACCACCAGAATCCAGAGTCAAAGCCAAGCGGCAAGGGTCGTTTATTGTCAGGTTCAAACCCGGGCCTCCATGCGGAGGTTACTGGTCACGCTCAGAGACTCCGAGCATGCTTTCAGTACAGCTTTTATAGGCAAGGACAAACAAGTTGCAGAGAAGTTGGGTGAGATAACATTTTGACCCCCTCACACACCCCCTCACACATACGCACATATTCCAGGAACTGAAGCAAGATGCGCAAATGGTTTCTTGACTCAACTGTCCTCATTTGGTAAACACGGCCTTGTAAAGGCATGAATCACCAGGGGGTCTTAGATATGTAGAGGCCTAAATCATCAGGGAGTTTCAGAACTTGTTATGGTGGCCTTGAAGCTAAGCAGGCCCTAACATTCCCCCCTTTACTCGTTCATAATGAGGAATCTTACTCATTTAGGTGAGAGGCCTCTACATATTTGGGGCCAGATAGTCCTTCATATTGTTGTTTCAGGACCATTAGCTGCACTGTACTGACCCAGTCTTTTACGAAGGCCATTAGTTTGTTTAGAATACATGGCCCGAAAGTTAAAATGAGTAAAAGGATGAATAGGGAGGCCTTGAAGCTAAGCAGGCCCTAACAGATGATATCACAGGGCCTATTCATTTATTATCTAGTCATCATTTGCACAAACACGGTGTCAGCAGGTTCATGTAGGAGCAAAATCTGTACCAACTTTGGTTTCCTTCTGAGGGGAGTGGGAGGTGCTCATCACGAGCAGAGGCCATTGATTCCTGCTGTCCTTCCAATGGGTGAACCTCCTGTGAGAGGAATCTGCAATGGGTCAGGCTTTCTCTGTAGAAGCTGAAAATCCCAGAAGTGCCCTTCCTGAGCCTCTTGCAGCCAGGGCAGAGGCACAGCGCCCATCTCTGGGGACACATACCCCAGACTTTATTTTTTATTTTTATTTTTATTTTTTTTAAGATTTTATTTATTTGACAGAGAGAAACACAGCTAGAGAGGCAACACAAGCAGGGGGAGTAAGAGAGGGAGAAGCAGGCTTCCTGCGGAGCAGGGAGCCCGATGTGGGGCTTGATCCCTGGTCTCCGGGATCATGACCTGAGCCAAAGGCAGTCCCTTAACCAACTGAGCCACCCAGGCACCACCTACCCCAGACTTTAAAAACAAATATTACGGTGTGAAGAAGGAATCCAGCAGAACGCTGTCTGGCAGCTGTTTGGAGGCCCAGGGACAGTGTCTCTGACAACGGTGCCCATTGTCCAGCGTCAGGCGGCCGGGGGCAGCCCCAGTGCTGTGGGCCCTGCACCCGTATGAGTACAGATCTTGAAGAGACCATGAGCTGCCCAATATCTTTCAGTAGATTTCCTTTCTTTAATCAGCTAAAGCTTTTGACTGGGACTCTAACTGACACACAGTCTATGGGTTTTTAATTTCAGCCCACACAACGGGGGAGCAGGAAATGTTCCCTTCCACTTTGGGTAGATTCTTACATCTGGAGATGCTGTGGAAAGAAGAGCGTATGTATATGAGAATCTGGTGAAAAGCATTTTCCTCTTTTGAGTCACATAACTCACGTTTGACAGCTTCAGCCATTTACTTGTTATATGACCTTGGGCCACTCACAGTTTCTAGAAGTCTCTAAAATGTTGCTCCTAATACTGGGGTTGGTCTATCTGAAAGTGATTTTTAAATAGTTAAGTGCTTAACAAGTGTAAGTTATTTTTAAATATAAAACAAAAAATCTGCCAAGCTCTTGCTGTAAACCTGATCCACTAATTCCCCCCTTTGGGTAGTTTGGGTAGTAATTAAAGTCAGTTTATGGGCTTGTACACATTCTTCACATAATTTGAGCTTGTTCCAACTTGTTTGTGTAATTAATTGGTGGCATTTCCCAGGCCAAACGTACCTTCGTAATTTTCTTCTTGCTGTATGAGCAGTAGGAGTCGTCCATCTCAACAACTCTTAGGTAGTCTTCAAAATTTGTGAAGAAATACACTTTCTCATTTGGATTCTTAAGAAAAAAGAAAGTAAATTTAATGTGGGTGAATATAATAATTTCAAGGTTATTGATGCAATCCACTGGTCGATCTTCGTGGTTTTCCATTTTTAGTTTGGAGATTCAGAGTTTCTCTTGGAGTTTTCCTTCTGGAATTCTCTTGGTTAGGGACTTCGGATAAGGAGCAGGAAGCCAATCTTAGAGCAGGCTTATAAGTATTTTTGTAATTATTCCTGAAATTCTTTGTAAAACATTGTTTGGCTTATACAGAATATATATTTATGCAGAGAAACTGAAAGTAGAAGAAAACTTTCTAAATCCCACTTTTGCTACTTTGGCACTTAGTTATCTGCTGTTTAGTGGTTTATTTTGTGTATAATTACCCATTGCTGTGTAACACACCACCCAAATCTACTGGCACAAAATACTTCATGCACAGATTCTGTGTGGAATCCAGAAATTCAGACAGAGAAATTTAGGAGTTAAGAGTGGAGCGGCTGTCTCTGCTCCAGGACATTAGCTGAGAGAACTGCTGGTGACTCACTAGCTGGGACTGGAATCATCTGGTGGCTTCACTCACAGGTGTGCTGATTGGGCTGGGCTGACCTAAAGGCTGGACATGGTTGGGGTTCCAGCTGGAGTCCAAGCATCTAAATTCAGTCTCCCCACCATGTGTGTGGTTTGGGCCTTGCACAGCATGACAGCCAATTCTGAGAAGTGTCTTTTTTTTTTTTTTTTTTTTAAGATTTTATTTCTTTGACAGAGAGAAACAAAGCCAGAGAGGGAACACAAACAGCGGGAGTGAGAGGGAGAAACAGGCTTCCCGCCAAGCAGGGAGCCCCATGCAGGGCTCCGGGGTCATGACCTGAGCCAAAGGCAGCCGCCTAATGACTGAGCCACCCAGGTGCCCCTGAGAAGTGTCTTCAGAGCAAACTTCTGGAAAGTATTCCAAGAGAACCGGGCAAAAGCTCCATGGCTTTTTATGAATTGACTTCAGAATCCACCTAGTAACACTTTCCCCATACTCTATTGGCCAAAATAGCCACAGGCTCATCAAAATTTGAGGGGAAGGGGACCCCACCACCAATGGGAAATACAACAAAGAATATGGGGGCAAGGTTTAAAAGACACATCTTGCAAGACCTTTTCACACATCCAATATGGTATACCACATAGAAACATGCATCTACATTCAAATACGTTTTTTAAAAAAAGTAGAACCACACTGTACACTAAATAGAATTTTATATAAAAAGGAAATGAAAATTTTATTGAGATGATTGATGATTTTCAAGAATTTTTAAATTCCAAGTTCTATGTCTGGACCTTAAAATGATCACAAAAGTACATTTTCAGAGTTTCTTAGAAGTTAATTCAGTCAGGTGATGCCTGGTGGCATAGTCAGTTAAGTGACAGACTCTTGGTTTTGACTCAGGTTGTGATCTCAGAGTCCTGAGATGGGGCTCCACCCTGCCTTGGTCTCCATGCTAGGCTCGAAGTTGGCTTAGGTTTCTCTCTTTCTCTACCCCTCCCCCACCACACACAGGCACTCACATGCTCCTTTTCTCTCTCTCTCTCTCAAATAAATAAATAAATATTTTTCAAAAAAAGGTTAATTCAGTGAGAAAAATAAAATTTTGGAAAAACAATATCCATCAAGAGTTAAAAATATATAGGTCTAAATAATGATAGTATTTCTAGTTTTAAAGCTATTATTTGGTTTATTTATTTTTAAAAAGATTATTTATTTATTTATTTATTTATTTATTTATTTAGAGAGCACAAGCAGGGGGAGGGATAGAGGGAGAAGGAGAAAGAGAATCCCAAACAGACTCGGTGTTGTCCAAGGAACCCAGCATGGGCCTGATACCATGACCCCCAGACCTTGACCCCGGTAGAAATCAAGAGTCAGTTGCTCAACTGACAGAACTACCTAGGAGTCATCAATATTTTATTTAAAGACAAATATGGGACTCTAAACCCAGCTTGTGTGTTTAAAAAAAAAAAAAAGCAGCACTAACTAAGGTGTATTTTATTTCATAATTTTAAAGATAATGTGAATTCCACATAAATCAGGGCTTGCCTCTTTTGTCGTCACAGGGCTATGGATAACATTCCTCCAATGTTGCTATGCTTCAAATAATCCGGGGCCTAGTCTCCAGTTGACTTTGATTAGGAGATGTGGGCTGAGTCCTAAATTCTACATTTCTAATTAGCTCCCAAGAAAAGCGGTAGCTCCTCTCCAGGCTGATTTTTGAGCGGCAAAGCTTAGAAGAGAGAGAAGACCTAAACAGAATTATACTTTTCACAGCTCCTATTCTTTAACTTTTTTAATATGCATTCATGATACAAAATTTTTTTATTGTGGGCATATATAATCCCCGTAAGAAAATCTTTAAGAAAATGGAAAATAATATTAACTAACATTTATTTGTTTTCTTGCATATATATTTGTTCATTGAACTCTAAGGGATTTATGTGCATTTTCAGGCATAACCCTCAGATAGTCATGAGGGAAATGCTATTACTCTCCCCATTTTACAGTTAAAGGAATGGAAGTACAGAGGAGTTAGCTTACTCACCATCACAGCCAAAAGATGCCAGAGGTAGGATTCAAATTGACCACCTTGACTTCCATCTGAACCCCAGGGCAAATCTGCCTCGTCTATTAATTTTCTTCTATGTGCACGTTAACATTAATGAATTCTAATCATATTTTTAAAACAAATGTGAAAACTTTCCATGCATTTTATTTGTTTGTTTGTTTATTTATTTGTTTATTCATTCATTCATTCTGCATGCAAGTAGTTTATTTGAGGAAGAATTCCAGGAAACTGGAGTTGGGGATTGAGCTAAGGAAGGAGACAAAACCAATACAATGGTGGGTTTGTGAGCTGGTTCCCGCCCTGGGCACCTGAGCTCAGTCCCACTGGAGACCCTCTACAGAACCGGAGCACATGCCAGAGAGGCCCCCGCAACAGGAAGGGAATAATCAATGGGGCCAAGAGGAGGCACTATCCGGCTGTACTTGTACATAGCTGGTGGTATATAGTAATTTTTGCATTTTAAATTTTTAAAATTTATAGTTAAAACTTTTTGAATTTAAATTTTCAGTTTTTTGAAAATTAAAAATTTAAATTTTCATGCATGTAATTAAAGATTTAAATTGAAATTAGTGTATGGATTAAAAAAGTAAGTCTTTGACTTCTAGTCACCCAGTCCTTCCCAGGGGCAACTTTTGTGTGTACTTTTGCGTGTATCTTTTCAGAGGTATGTTGTGTATATGCAAACAAACCCTTAGTTCTCCCCATTTCTTTAAGTTCTACTGGACTGTGCTTTTAAGAATTTCTATCTGACCATCTCAATAATTATTTATGTATATATTTAGAACTCTGTCTTCTTTGGAAGGACCACAGTATTTTATTTATGTCTGTACCACAGTTTACTTAACCCCTCACTGATGATATTGATCTTTCCAGTATTTTTTTAAAACACCAAGATGAGGGGCGCCTGGGTGGCTCAGTCATTAAGCGTCTGCCTTCAGCTCAGGTCATGATCTCAGGGTTCTGGGATTAAGCCCCACATCGGGCACCTTGTTTAGCCGGGAGCCTGCTTCTCCCTCTCCCTCTGCCCCTGTTTGTGTTCCCTCTCTTGTTGTGTCTCTCTCTGTCAAATAAACAAAAGCTTTAAAAAAATAAAAAAAATAAAATGTCAAGATGACTGAGGTAACACATGCAGTACCTTTCACCCTCCTAAGTATACAACACTATGACTTTTGGTAGATGCATAAAGTTCCCTCACTTTAGAAGCCTGAGTGCGCCTTTGTAGATAGTCCCCAGCATTCCTCCCCAGCCCCTGACAACCACTGATCTGTATTTTGCCTTTTCCAAAATGTCATATAAATGGAATCCTATAGGATATAGACTTTTGGGTCTGGTTTCTTTCACCAAGCACAATACAACTGAGATTTATCTGTGTGTATATCAGTGGTTGGTTCCTTTTATTACTGAGTTACAGTCTACTGTATGGATATATCACAGTTTATCCATTCACCAGTCATAAGACGTTGGGTTGTTTCCAGTTTGGAGTAATTATAGATAAATCTGCTGTATCTGTGAGTGTATCTGTAAAATACATTCTTAGAACCAGAACTGTTGGGCCAAAGGGCGTGAAAGATTGATCGGAGAGAGGCGTGACGCAGCCTTCCAGGAAAGAAGAGCCAGCTAGGCATGGCGGTGCATTTCCCCCCATCCTCAACAACACAGTGTGTTACTCAATGTCCGTACATGTTTTTAAATGAAATTCTACTTTAGACCATCACTATGAAAGTATCTACCTCATCAGTCGTTGGTGGGGACTTAAAGGAAAGCTTTTAGGGTGGGGCTTGCTGTGCAGAGGGTGGCAGAGAATGTTGATTATTGGATAATTGTCATTGCCAATCAATGAAACACATTATTATTTGCTTTGCTGAGTTCTTTGTACATACTTTTCTGTGAACATCTCAAATGTTATATTTACACTGACTAGGAATTCAGGTACTGTGTTGTTGTTATTTAATTAGTAAACTTTATTTTTTAGAGCAGTCTCAGTTTCATTGCAAAATTGAGTGTGAAGTACAGACAGTTCCTATATAACCCAATCCCCCTTTCATAATCTCCCCCATTATCAACATCCCCCACTGGAGGGGTACATTTCTTATAATTGATGAACCTACAGTGATATCACCCAGAGTTACACTAGGATTCACTCTTGATGTTGTACACTCTGTAGGTTTTTTTTTTTTAAGACTTTACTTAATTATTTGAGAGAGAAAGAGAATGAGAAAGAGAATGCATGAGAATGGAGAGGGTCAAAGGGAGAAGCAGACTCCCAACTGAGCAGGGAGCCCTATGCTGGACTCCATCCTGGGTCTCCAGGATCATGACCTGAGCTGAAGGCAGTTGCTTAACCAACTGAGCCACCCAGGCGCCCAATTCTATAGGTTTTGACAAACGTGTAATGACATATATGCACCACTGTAGTATCATATGGAATAGTTTCATTGCCCTAAAGAATCCTCTGTGTTCTGCTTATTATCCCTCCCTTCTCCGTAACTCCTGCAAATCACTGATCTTTACACTTTCTCCATAGTTTCGCCTTTTCCAGAATGTCATAGAGTTGGATCATATAGTATGTAGCCTTTTCAGATTGGCTTCTCTCACTTGGCAATATGCATTTACGTTTCCTCCGTGTCTTTTCATAGCTTGATAGTGCATTTCTTTTTAGCACTGAATACTATTCTATTGTCTGTATATACCAGTTTATTCATCCACTCACCTGTTAAAGAACATCTTAGTTGCTTCCAACTTTCAGCAATTATGAATAACGCTGCTATAAACATCCATGTACAGATTTTTGTGTGGACATAAGTTTTCAGTTCATTTGAGTAAATATCAAGGAATGCGATTGCTAGATCTTATTCAAGAGTATATTTAGTTTTGTAAGAAATACCAAACTGTCTCCTAAAGTAGCTATACTATTTTTTTCATTCCCACTAGCTTTCTGCTCCTGTTGCTCCACATCCTTGCCAGCATTTGGTGCTGTCAGTGTTTTGTATTTTGACCATCCTAATAGGTGTGTAGTTGTGAGATGATACAAAACATGTATCTTGGTCTCAGCTCCTGGTTCCTGGCAAGAGCTTTGAAAATCCTTGTCATTTCCTAAATGATAAGAGAATAGGAGCATCTTTTGTTCTAATATCTGGTCTTTTACACCCACTCCTGATATAAGCCTTCTAAATCCCTTGGCATTTCCTGGGTGATAGGAGTGTCTTTTGTTCTAATGAAGCAACTCTTAGTGGGCTTCTGGAAGGGGGCTGGCCACCAGAAAGACCAAGCCATTGGTCTTTAGAAGCTTGTGATTTTCAGCCCCACCCCCATTCTCCAGAGAGGAGAGAAGGGCTGGAAATAGATTAAGGATCAATCATGCTGAGGCGAGGAAACCTCCATAAAAATCCCAAAAGTATGTGGTTCAAAGAGTTTCCAGGTTGGAGCATCCATGTGGAGATGTGGGGAGAGCAGTGCCCAGAGAGGGCACGGACATTCCACTCCCTTTTCCACATACCTTGCCGTATGTATCTCCTCTACCTGGATGTGCATCTGTATCCCTTATCATATCTTCTTACAATAAATAGGTAAGCAGTAAGTCAACTGTTCTCCTGAGTTCTTTGAGCAGCTCTAACAACCTGATTGAACCCAAAGAGAGAGTGGTGAGGGGCACCCGGCTGGTGCAGTCAGTTAAATGTCTGGCTCTTGGTTTTGACTCAGGTGGTGATCTTAGGGTGGTGAGATCGAGCCCTGGGTCAGGCTCCTCACTCAGCAGGGAGTCTGAGTTTCTCTCTCCCTCTGCCCTTTCCTCCCCACTCTCTCTCATCCTCTCTCTAAAAATAAAGAAAGAAAGAAACACACAAACAGCGAAGAGAGAGTGGTGAGAATCTTCAATTTATAGGCAATGGGTCAGAAACACAAGACTTGCAATGGCATCTGAATTGAAGGGGGCGACAGTCTTGTGGCATCTGTTGCTGTCTCCAGGGAGATAGTGTCAGGATTGAGGTAAATGGTAGGACTTTCAGCTGGTATCACAGAGAATTGCTTGGTTAGGGAACCTCCTCCCCCCCCCCACACACACGGCATCAGTGTTGTAAGTGTGGCCATAGCATAAGAATAAAGCAGACACATGGGAAGAGAGTTGTCTTTCTTACTCAGTAGTGATACCTTATTGTTTTAATTTACATTTCCTGATGACATAATGTAGAGCATCTTTTCATAGACTTACTTCCATTTGTATGTCTTCTTTGGTAGGGTTTTTGCTAAGGTCTTTGACCTATTTTTTATGTTTTACTTTATTTTATTTAAAGATTTTTATTTATTTTAGAGAAAGAGAGCCTGCATGTGTGAGCAGGGGGAGGGGCAGAGGGAGAGGGAGAGAGAGAATCTTAAGCAGACTCCCTGCTGAGTGCAGAGCCCAACACCAGACTTTAACCCTTCACCCTGAGATCATGACCTAAACCAAAACCAAGAGTCAGACACTTAACCAACTGAACCACCCAGGCGTCCTGGTCCATTTTTTAAAATCAGGCTGTTTATTTTCTTATTGTTGAGTTTTAAGAATTTTTTGTATATTTTAGATAATAGCACTTAATCAGACGTGTCTTTTGCAAGTGTTTTCTCCCAGTCTATGACTAGTCTTCTCATTTTCTTGAGAAAATTTTATTTTCAATTTGCTCCTTTCTCACTTAACAGTGCATCTTCTACTTGATTATTTTTTATATCAGTCTCCATTCTGAGAGGGCTGGGCACATACACTCTGTGCATAGGCTGACACTCTTTAGTTCAGAGTACTCTCTTTAATAATACTTGTACACATTCTTTACTTAGGGCTGTGAAACATAGGAGGGAGATTAGTTGAGATAATTGAATCCATATTCTGGAATAACCTATGTACAGATATAGCTCAGGTATAACTATTCAGTATGTATTGAGTTATAATAATTTATAGCTAAATTAAACATGACTCTAATTTTTCTATTTTCTGCATAGTACTTATCTCCAGCTCAAACATTGTGTTTTGCTCATTTATATGGCTCCCTACAATCTTAGCTCTTCCAATGAAATATAAGTGCTAAGATTATAGGGAGCTGTTTTATTCACCACTGTGAGCCTAAAACAACGCTTGGCACAAGGAGACTGTGTATTCACATTTGATGAATAAATTTATGAATAAATTATGCTGGGGTCCTGTATCTTTCAGATACTGGTGAGACCTTAAGGCAGCTGTGGCTAAGGGAAATGTGTCAGCCTTGGTTCTGAGCCATTCTTTTGTCTGTTTGTTTTCAGATCTGCCTGTACCTGTCTTCAGATCTATCCTGCAACCAGTGATGATCACGCTGCCTTCTATTGTCAGAGCAGAAGCCCTCATTGTAGGGAATCCTTTGTTCCCATGTATGAAATTGCTCAGAGTGCAGACTTAAAGTACAGAGTATCAAAGAATGATATTTTTCAAGGTTCTTGTTATAACATAGGTGACTCTAATTCTGCAAAATCCTTGCTACGGCTACCAGGAAATGCCCTTGAATGCTGGCAACTGTCAGTTGCCTCTTTAAGGGCTGTGGCCACCGAAAGAGTTGCAGCAGGAAGAGAACCAATTTCAGTCTTGAGCTGCCTGGAAAAGGACCCATCTGACTCCCTCCACAGGAGAGACTGCCTTTCCATTATCACCTTGGCTATCTCAGTCATAATGGGCTGAACAAAGAAGAAAACCCAACTGGGGTTGTTTACCTGTGCCAGGCATACATATGGTGTATTAGGGATAGGAGGAGATACTCATGACATGCCAACAGGTTAAGTCTCACTAAGATTTAGGGTTGAGGGCACCAGGGTGGCTCAGTGGGTTAAAGCCTCTGCCTTCGGCTCAGGTCATGATCTCAAGGTCCTGGGATGGAGGCCTGAGTCTGGCTCTCCACCTGGCAGGGAGCCTGCTTCCTCCTCTCTCTCTACCTGCCTCTCTGCCTACTTGTGATCTCTCTCTCTGTGTCAAATAAAGAAAATCTTTAAAAAAATATATTTAGGGTTGATAATCAGGAAATTTATACCTAAAAATTTGTATTATACCAAAGAAAGTATACAAACAGCCAATAAGCATACAAAAAGATGTTCAACATCCACAATCATTAGGAGCATGCAAATCAAAATTACCAGGAAAGGGATGCCTGGGTGGCTCTGTCAGTTGAATGTGTCTGGCTCTTGGTTTCAGCTCAGTTCATGATCTCAGGGTCATGGGATCAAGCCCTGCGTTGGGCTCCTTGCTCAGTGGGGAGTCTTCTTGGAGTTTGATTTCTCCCTCTGCCCCTCCACCTTCTCTCTAAAATAAATAAATAAATCTTTTTAAAAAATTACAAGGAGACAGCACTTCATACCTATTAGTACAGCTGTTATACATTTTTTAAAGATTTTATTTATTTATTTGACAGAGAGCGAGATCACAAGTTGGCAGAGAGGCAGGCAGAGAGAAAGGAGGAAGCAGGTTCCCTCTGAGCAGAGAGCCCGATGTGGGCCTCGATCCCAGGACCCTGAGATCATGACCTGAGCCAAAGGCAGAGGCTTAACCCTCTGAGCCACTCAGGTGCCCTATAAATTTATTTAGGGAGGGGGTTGGGGGAAGAGGGAGAGAGAAAGAACCTTAAGCAAGCTTTACAACAGCCAAAAGGTGGAATTAATTAACCCAAATGTCCACCAAGGGATGAATGGATAAACAAAATATAGTACATATATCCAATGGACTATTATTCAGCTGTAAAAAGGAATGAAATTCGGGCGCCTGGGTGGCTCAGTGGGTTAAAGCCTCTGCCTTCAGCTCAGGTCATGATCTCAGGGTCCTGGGATTGAGGCCCACGTTGTCAGGCTCTCTGCTCAGCAGGGAGTCTGTTTCCTCTGCTCTCTCTGCCTGCCTCTCTGCCTACTTGTGATCTCTCTCTGTGAAATAAATAAAGTAGTCTTAAAAAAAAAAAAGAATGAAATTCTAATACATGCCCCTACATGGAAGGCATTGGTCTAAATGAAATAAGCCAGTCACAAACGGAAAATGCAATGTAATTCCACTTACAGATGGTACCTACATTAGTCCAATTCATGGAGACAAAAAGTAGAATCGTGGTTTCCAGGAGCTGGGAGAAGGGAAGAATGGGGAGTTGTTGCTTAATGGGTGCAGTTTCAGTGGGATGAAGAAGTTTTGGAGTAAGATAGTGGTGACGACTTCATAGTGACATGAATGTACTTAACACTGCTGAGCTACGCATTTCAAAATGGTTAAGATGATCAATTTTATGTTATGTACAGCTCACTACCAAAGAAAGACCAAAAATTTACATTACACACAGCTGGGTCTATCTCCAAATTAAAAATGTAAATGAGGCGTGCCTGGCTGGCTCAGCCAGGAGAGCATGGGGTTGTGAATTTGAGCCCCAGCTTGGATGCAGAGATTACTAAAGATAAATAAATACATCAACTTAAAAAAACAGCATGACTATTTGGGTGCCTGGCTGGCTCAGCCGGTGGGGCTTGCGACTTTGATTTCAGAGTTGTGAGTTCAAACTCTACATTGGGTACAGAGATCACTTAAAAATAAAATCTTCAAAAAAATATAAATGAGAAAGAAGTAACAAGGGTAGCAAACCTCTCCAGTCTGCTTTCTATTTGTCAGGCACTCTGCTAAGTGCTTTGCATATGGTCATTTCCTCCCGCCAACAGCCAATAATGAAATGGGTTCCATTATTATCGCTAATTTACAGCTAAGGAAATATAGGCAGTGAGAGGTTGAAGAGCTTGCAAAGCATCACAGGTCTAGTATGTGCTGAAGCCAAATCAATCCCAGGCCCACCAGAGAGACTCTTCTTAATGACTGTGGCACTCTGCCTCTCTACTCCCGTCATACACTAATATGCGTGCTAAGCTAACACAGAGAGCCTCAGTGAGAAAATAGAGCCCTGCCCATAACGCCAATGAAACAGCTAGCTGAATGTGAAAGAGTTTTTTCATTTCCTCTTTTGACAAGCTCTGACTTTTGAGAGGGCTTGAGGTCTCTGAGCAGTGAGGAACAGATTATTCTAAACCGTTCCTGTGATTGGACTTGCAGATTGTTAAATACTAATGTGCACCCCTCTTGGGGATCCTCTGGGAGATGCTTAATTTTTAAGTTACAACATGAGCATTTCATTTTGTATTGGCTGCTACACAGGAAATGGAGCGAGCAGAAGCCAGCTGATTTCCAGAGAGGCAGAAAACTCGAAAATCATAACGGAGAGTCATTTCGTCCTTGGATTCTACGACACTCTTTCATGGAATTACCCAAAATCAGCCCTGCCAGGCCATTCTGGCCGGTGTAGCTATGGAGGACATGAACTCCAGAGAGGAAAGCAGTAGGTGCTGGGAAATGGACTATGAACTGACTGTGAGGATTGTGGTCCTTGGCTGTGCTTTGCTATGATTGCAGAGTCTCTCAACTTAGAGTAGCAAAATTGAGCCCAACTCTCATATTTGAAATCACCTTACCTTGTAGAAGCCATCACCTGTGAAACTTACTGAGTTTTTGTTGCAGTAATAGCAGTAATTGAAGCTTACAAAGTCCAGGCACTGTCAAGCACTTGAAGTATCTTATCTCACTATCACCTCAGCATCTTCTAAGACAGGTGTTCTCACGGCATTTTATGGACTAGAAGGCCCAGAAAGGCAAGGCCTGCCCAAGTCCTCGCACCCACGGAGAGGCAGAGCCACAATGCAAACCAGGTCTCCTGAATATGTTGCTTGCCCTCCTCCCTGCTTAGTTATACTTTTGGTTTTATGGTAAAATGCATTTCCATTGATTCTCTGATAGATGAAGAAAAAAAGAAGTAGGATTTTATCATGTTGAATGCTGTGAAAGGGCTGTTTTTGCAGCTCAAAATAGTAAAATATTGGCAATTTCACGAATTCAGTCTAACAATTCATAACTGGTCAATTGATGAATTTTCCTTTTCGTATCTTGAACATGCTAATGGACAAATACGCACAAAGCTCTGTATTGCTGTCAAGTTTTGAAAATACAGGTGTCCCTTAATGGTTGTGTCGGAAACCCAAGACCACCCTCTTCCGTATAAATTTTACAGAAAAGGAAGTCTTTAGGGAAACGAGGGCCACCAAGTAGAGCTCTGTTTTTTGTTGGCCACATGTGGGCAGAGAAAGTATATCTCTTTTGGAAAGGATGAGACCTTTCTGTGATGGGATGCTTCACATGTTAGTGTCTCTCCTCTCCACATTGTAAATCTTTGCATTATGGCTGTGTTTCTCTCTGTAAAAAAAAAAAAAAAAAAAGGTTGACTAATAAAACCACTTTTTTTTTTTTTTAAGATTTTATTTATTTCACAGCGAGAAACATAGCTTGAGAGGGAACACAAGCAGGGGGAGTGAGAGAGGGAGAAGCAGGCTTCCCACTGATCAGGGAGCCCGATGTGGGGCTTGATCCCGGGTCTCCAGGATCATGACCTGAGCCGAAGGCAGTCGCCTAACCAACTGAGCCACCCAGGCACCCCAGAAAACCACTATTTCTTAACAGTGTCTTTTTCTCTCTTCCTTCTTACTGATACCAAAGTAGCCTAAAACAAGTCATTGCGATAATATAATAGAGCACTGAAGTTTTTTAAAAGGAAAGAAATTCTGATACTTACTGTAACATGGATGAAACTTGGGGACATTATGCTAAAATAAACCAGTCACAAGATAGTAAATAATGTATGCTTTTACTTCTATGAGGTATCTAGAATAGTCACATGCGTAGAAAGCAGAATGGGGTTGTCAGGGGTTTGGGAGAAGGAGAAAACGGGTACTTATTGTGCAATGAGTGGAGAGTTTCAGTTTTATAAGTTATAGAAGTCCTGGAGATTGGTCGCATGACAACATGAACATACTTAACACTACTAGACTGTACACTTAAAAATGGTTTAGATGGAAATTCTATGTTATGTGTATTTTACCACAGTGTTCATAAAAGATCAAAGATTTTTAAAAGTCCAGCTTTACCAAGATTTCTTATTAGTACATGGGAAGGAGTGTGACTCGTCTTGTAAGGACCTATTTAGAAATCGGAGCCGCCATCTTGTTTTCAGAAAAATAGCTCCAGGAGATATGGGCGAAAGGCCCCTGGAAAACAAAGGTGAGCCAGGTTGGGGGAGATGCCCAATCAGTTAACCCCCAACCTCCTGATCCTGAGCTATGGGGATGCAAACTAAGAATGGGCGACTTGTTACCAGTACTTGGGCTCAGGTGGGAATGCCCAAATGCCCTCAACTTCCCGGTTCCTGGAGCAAGACAAATGCAAATTAACCCTGGTTAGCTTGTGATTTGGGGGGGGCGTCCCCCAATAAAAGCTAGCCTGAGAAATTAGGCTGCGTAGGTTTCTCTCTCCTGAGAAGCGACTCTGACCGGCAATTCTCGATGCTTGGCACGAAATAAAGCTTTGCTTAACCTTCACTTTCGTATCAGCCTCGTTCCTTTAAACACAAACCCTATTAGTCTATGAAAACTATTTTAGAATGCAAAATAAAGGGGCGCCTGGGTGGCTCAGTTGGTTAAACGTCTGCCTTAAGCTCCACTGTCTCCTGGGATTGAGGCCCGTACCGCATGGGCTCCCTGCTCAGTGGGGAGTCTGCTTCTCCTCTTCCCTCTGTCCCTACTCTTGTTCTCTCTCTCTCTCTCTCTCTCTCTCTGTCCAATAAATAAATAAAATCTTAAAAAAAAAAAAGAATGCAAAAGTAAAGACAGCCGTTAGTTCCTCTTTTAAAAGTAGTCCTTAAAGGCTACGGGGGCTCTCTGAATAGAAAAAGCTAGCTGACAATTTTTCATTTAATGCCATATTGACTACATTTTACCTGCAAGCATCTACAGTTTGAATGCAGTAGTTGTATGTTTTTTCCAGAACAAACAAGCATGAAGCTGTAAAAACATATTGACAGTGGTTTACTTTTATCATTTTAATGGCCTAAGGCAGAGTTTCATACTGTTAGATGGTGTTTAAAAGCACAGCAACTCTGAATGCGAGACTTTTTGTCCTTCTCTCTATGCCCCAAAACCTTAATGAGTAGTTTCATGCAAATAGAGACCAAATTAGCTTTTTTTGGTTAGCTTACATTAGCTTTTTTTTTTTTTTAAACATTTTATTTATTTATCTGACAGAGAGAAACACAGCTAGAGAGGGAACACAAGCAGGGGGAGTGAGAGAGGGAGAAGCAGGGTTCCTGCTGAACAGGGAGCCTGATGTGGGACTCGATCCCAGGTCTCCAGGATCATGACCCAAGCCGAAGTCGCTTAACCAACTGAGCCACCCAGGCGCCCGTTTGCATTAGCTTTAATGCTGCTAACTGAATGTGCCCCGTAGATATTTGCTTTTTGTTTTGTTTTTTTCTTGTTGTTGTTGAGGTGACGGGAAGTTACGCCTTTGTTCTTTTTTTTTTTTTTTAAGTTTTTATTTATTTATTTGACAGAGAGAAACAGAGCCAGAGAGGGAATACAAGCAGGGGGAGTGAGAGAGGGAGAAGCAGGCTTCCTGCCGAGCTGGCAGCCCGATGTGGGGCTCGATCCCGGGTCTCCGGGATCATGACCTGAGCCGAAGGCTCAACCAACTGAGCCACCCAGGCGCCCCGCGCCTTTGTTCTTAAAATGGAGAGGAATCTAGAATATTTCATGCAACTGTTTGGAAACACTTAAGTCTTATTGTGCATACTGTGCAAATGGATGTTCAGTGAACAAAGGTGAGGAGGAAAGGGCCAGAGCTTAAAGGAAGTCACAGGTAGAATAAGGTAATTATTAAGTGTCAAAATTAAGGAGCTCAAAAAAGTCAAATGCCGCCAGAAAAAAGAGCGCAAACCTGGTATCCATAATTAAGAAGCTTCAAGATCAAAGAGTCTAAACAGGGTCTTAGAAGCCTTCAAGGTAAACTCCTTAGGTCAGGACTAATGAATACATACTTTGTTTTTAATTATTCTGTATTTAATACCATGTATTTAATGTAAGTACTGCATATTTATTATGGAGATACCTCCCTCTAGGTGGGCAGACTGGCTGCCCCTGAAAATCAGGAAGCAAATTTTCTACAGTTACCCTTTTGTGCCTTTGAAAGATTTTTATTCCTCCTGCTCTTTCCTTCTGGAAAATGTATTTCACGTGGTTGTGACCTTGTCATTTTATTACTAGTCAATAACCATGAGGGATTAAAATTCTCTTTTCAATTGATCAGTTTTAAATAATGGATCAGCCATGACTACTCATTGCTGAGTGAGCTCATAAATCATTTGAAGTTGTGATCAGCTCCTTATTAGAAGAGTTAAACAAATAGGGGTTAATTTTTCTCCTTGTAAGAAAGCCAGAGGATTATGGCAACTGACATAGGCTGAGCAGCATAAGTTGTTGTCAGACTACTGTCTGGGTGAGCGGCCCTCAGATTTTTGGGTCCAGAACCTCTTCACATTCTTTAAAATTATTGAGGATCCCCAAAGAGCTTTTGTTTAAGTGGGTTATATCTATTCATATTTACCATGGAAGAGAACTTGTACATTTATTTTATTATTTTTTTAATTTTATTTTTTCAATGTTCCAAAATTCATTGTTTATGCATCATAAACAGAGCTCCATGCAATACGTGCCCTCCTTAATACCCATCACCAGGCTTACCCATCCCCACACCTTCCTGCCCTCCAAAACTCTTAGTTTGTTTCTCAGAGTCCACAGTCTCTCATGGTTCATCTCCCCCTCCGATTTACCCCAATTCACTTTTCCTTTCCTTCTCCTATTGTCCTCCATGTTATTGAGAACTTATACATTTAAAAAATAAAATAGTGATAAGCCCATTACATATTGACATGTTTTTTTTTTTATTGTTACTAAAGTTTTTTTTTTCCAGTGTTTCAAGATTCATTCCCCATTCCCCACACCCAGTGCTCCACGCTTTAGGTGTCCCCAGTACCCACCACCAGGCTCTCCCATCCCTCCACCCCCCTCCCTCCAAGTCCCTCAGTCTGTTTCTGTGTTCAAAGTCTCTGTTGTTTCGTTTCCCTCCCTAGATTACCCTAGTTCCCATTTGCTTTCCTTCTCCCACTGTCCTCCAGTTTGCCCCTCATGCACCGCAAGTAAGTGAAACCATGCGATACTTGACTTTCTCTTCTTGGCTTATTTCACTCAGCATAATCTCTTCCAGTCCAGTCCATGTTGCTACAAA